>OU015501.1:64068692-64113692 GCA_907164885.2 Dolomedes plantarius
TTAAATGATTATCGAGGTTCATAGTATTTTCCATAAAAAACATTTGCCTATCTGTCTCTGGTTTTGGAACAAGGCCGTCTGAGTTATTGTAATTGATCTCTAGTCAGAAATCCTATTAAAGGACACGGAACATCAATCTTCCTTTAAAGGACTTTTATGCATCAGCAAGGCACTGTCGTAATATACAGCATGTTTTAATTCGCTGGTAAAACTTCTTAATGTTTCTTGTGAAGTAATATATTATGCTTGAACCTGACTCCACCAGCTTCTAATAAAACATTGGTGATATAATGGCTGACATTGTCAATAATTTTTACTGTTTAGTACAGTGGAATTATTTCTTTTAAAATTTTCCTATGGTTCTTCCCTGCTTTTTAACCATTAAATATACATAAGGGAGATGAACGTTTCAATATTTTTGTCCCTAAAACGCTTCTTTCATAAGCTGTCAACGATAAAAATCATTGCGTCCACAATTCAACATTAGTAGATAACTCAACTTTAATACTTGACGGATTTTGCATACATGCATTTTTATATGCATGGCCAACAACTATTATTGCTGATATTTATTCCTATGTTAAATAGCCCTTGTAATATTTAATTCAGCTCATTAGATAATCTGATCGAAATTGTACAGCTCGTAAATATGTATGTATGTAAAGGAGTTCAAGACGATATCCAAGTTTTTATAGCTGAATAATTTTTTCTTATTTTACTGCTCTTTATACTTATATTTTTCGGTGGGCATGCATCATTTGCACTTTTGTATCATGATCTAACAGTGCAGAGGATAGACAAATGAATTAATCCTTCAAAATTCCTCCTGTTTATACAAATGTTTCAACTTTTGTTAAGAAGAATGTGAATTGAGATAGAATTTACATTATATTGCATACATTTTAATTTTAAAATATTTTATTCATCTAACAAAATTGATATGCGCTCGCTTTCAATACTGCAAACTTTATTCATTTTACTTCATGTGTCTCTAGTGATTTAATCATAAATCAAAAGTTCGACAAAGTTATCATTATTCTTTTTTAGAATCAAAAGTTTTTAATGCAAATACCTTAAACTTGCATTTCATTTTAAGAACTCAACCACTCCATTTGAAGCCCGATGTACATCATACCACTTATGCATCGGGGACTCAGTAATTTCAACTCTATGTTAACTAATGATAATCATATTAACTGATTTACATTGCAATAACATTTAGTTTTGAATCTAAGCTTCCTGGTAATGAAACGGTACCTGAAATATATTGGTTGGATGCATCGTGTACCAATAAATTCTAATGTCTAATAATTAGAGTAATTAATATATATATATATATATATATATATATATATATATATATATATATATATATATATATATATATATATATATATATATATATATATATATATAATGTATATATATATATATATATATATATATAATGTATATATATATATATATATATATATATATATATATATATATAAAAGCGTTTGGGTAATGACTAATATCACACTTGAAGAATTATGGATGCACTCAATTAGAAGTTCTACAGCAGTAAAACAGCCTTCATAATTAAGGAACATAAAGCAACAAGTTACTAAAATAAGCAGAAATAAAGAGTAAATGCAAGTAAGGTTAATCACATTGTCCTCGGGATGTTTGACTAATCTAATAATTAATTAATCTAATTTAATTGATTTAATCTAACATTTAATTAATCAAATTATTTCATCGAGCGTGAATGGAGTTTTTGTCCCCTGAGGTCTCTCTATATATTTTTAACGTTATAAGAGAGTTCACTTTTAACTTTTCATGGGAATTTAATTTAATGAGAGTATTACTGACGTACTTTTTGAGAAGAAGTTTTTAAATTTACGAATGACACTGATTTAAACTAACTTGGGTGACTCATGCTTAATTACTGGCATTAGCATTTTGTACTGTTAAACAACTGTTGTATAATTGAGTAAAATGTATAGCAATATGTGGTAAGGTTTAACATTACTATACTTATTTTATGTTTCCTAACCTACCTTTGTTAATTTTACTGATTTTTTCTTTCATGTTATTTGTTCTTCTGACGTCAGTTCTCAAGCGGAAATATATGAAGCATGTATATTCTTTTAGAAAATAAAACATGAAAACAAAATGAAAGAAAGCGAAAAAATATGAAACATCCAGAATCTTTAACAAAATAAAGCGTGAACACAAAACGTGAGAAAGGGGAAAATATAGAACATCGAGATTCGTTTAGGAAAATGAAACGTGAACACAGAACGTGAGAAAGCGAAGAAATATGAAACACCCAGATTCTTTTAGAAAATAAAACGTGAACACAGAATGTGAGGGAGCGAAAAAATATAAAACATACAAGTTCTTTTAGAAAATAAAACGTGTACATAGAACGTGAGAAAGCAAAATATATAGAACATCCAGATTCTTTTAGAAAATAAAACGTGAACACAGAACGTGAGAAAGCAAAAATCTATGACGCATCCAGATTCTTTTAGAAAATAAAACGTGAACACAGAACGTGAGAAAGCGAAAAATATGAAATATCCAGATTCTTTTAGAAAATAAAACGCGTACATAGAACGTGAGAAAGCAAAATATATAGAACATCCAGATTCTTTTAGAAAATAAAACGTGAACACAGAACGTGAGAAAGCAAAAAACTATGAAACATACATTCTTTTAGAAAATAAAACGTGAACACAGAACGTGAGAAAGCGAAAAATATGAAACATCCAGATTCTTTTACAAAATAAAATGTGTACATAGAACGTGAGATAGCAAAATATATAGAACATCCAGATTCTTTTAGAAAATAAAACGTGAACACAGAACGTGAAAAAGTGAAAAAAATATGGAACTTGAAAATTCTTTTAGAAAGTAGAACATGAACAGAGAACGAGCTATTTGTAAGAGAGCACCGTAGGCCGAAATGTCAACGTGACTTTTCCCTGTCCATGACTGAAGTCGTAGAGCTCAAGTTTGATTTACGAATCTTACTGTTGAAGAAATCCTACGAGGTTAGTTTACCCAGCGAGGTAAAAACAAACTAAGTTGATAGGAGAGTTTATTGATAAATGTAGCAATGGAGATTATTGAATGTGTGTGTGTGGGGGGGGGGATTTAGTTTGTAAGTTAAGGTGATAATTGAAGTTAGATATAGGTAGTATTTTTATGAATTAAAAGCTTTTTTGCTGTTCGTATTCAACTGTTCTTTTCTGTACGCTCAAGTCGTGTTTCAAATAAATTGCAGTTTATAATTTGAATCAATGCTTTAATTTCAAACCAACCATGTCTATATCAGGAATACCTTTAAAGAAATACTTTTTTCTTTATAATGGTTAAATTTTTTTAAAATGCTGTAATCAAAAAGAGTTAATGAAAAAATTATACATAAGACAAAAAATACGTAAATATATGCAAAAAAATGTCGTAGCCTTCAGGAAACAGAATGCTCATTTTTTTCTCGCCGTGTTATAATAATCCTTGAATTAAATTGCTGAAAAAAATGAAACAATATCTTTTAAAATGCTGATGCATTGTTTTGTATTCAAAATATTTGAAGGCGAAAAGGTTTATTTTAATGATAATTTGCATTTCGAATTGAGAAATTTTGATGACAGTTAATATTAAATATACCAACTTAATTGAATCACCGTAAGGATAATTTAACTGAATACTACATGTTTTTTCGTTACATTTTTCAAAAAAAAACTTCACTTAAGCAAAATTATGTGCATTTTATTAAAGAATGCGGAATCAAATGAAAGGACTAATTGCGTCATTTTCGGGAATGGCCTTTATTTGGAATGATGAAATTTACAGTAAAAATATAATTCTAAATAAGCGAAAAAAAATGTTTACTCTGTCAATAATATGAGCACTCGACGAGAAATGAAAATATTTTCTACAAGTGGTATCAACATTTAAAAAATTTTTAATACTGGAATTCTAAATTAATTGCCTCAAATAGAGGGAATATTTTCATAAAAGATAATTCACCTTTCAGATAAAAGCGGTAATGAGCAAAACAATACTTCATATTAAAAAATATTTATAAAATGATAATAATGGATCTGAGGCAAGACCGAGGGTGAATTCTGGGCATCGAAGTACCAAGGGTAGTATTTTATCATCTGACTCCTTCTAGCGATTTGAAAAAGTTTTATTTTCATTGAGCCCCCCTCTTATATTCTCCACACACACACACACACACACACACACATATATATATATATATATATATATATATATATATGTGTGTGTGTATATATATTTATATATATATATATATATAAATAAATAAATATATATATATACATATAAATATTAATATTATGTATAACTAGTTAATGCTGAATTTTCTTCAGTCCCGATAAATATTTTTTCAACACATTTCTAAAGAGATCCAAAGAAGATAAATATGATAATATTGAATAATTTTCTAGCAAGTTATGATAGCGGACAAAAAGTCTTTGATATACTTTAGTAAGGTAGGCACTCTGCCAAGAAAAGTAGTTTTGGGATTCATACTTCATATCTAGAAATAAGAGAGAGAATATTATGGAAAAATATTACGGTATACAAGTATTTTATACTTATTAATTCCTTAAAAGTACTCGAAAATATTTCGTTAATATATTACTTTTATGAAATTCGTAAATTTAAGGCTTCTCTTGTAGTTTAAATTTCCTCCTTTAACTATAAATTTAAAATAAACATTATTTTAACTTTTTAAATTTAAAGTTCATACAAATAGCATAAAGTCTAGTAAGGGAGCACTGCTAAAAGATAAGCATAGTTTATAAGCGATGCTTACCATCTCGCTCTATCGATAAGCGTTATCATGGTTTACCGCCTCCTATGAGAGGCATAACAAATCATCCAGGATAAAATTTCTGGCAACGCTGACAGAAACAGAACACTTCCATACATATAATATTTATAAGCTTTTCTCCGTGAATAAAAAGTATGGGCATAAGTATAAATTCATTTAAGTGCACTTTTATAATGTGCTATTTTAAACTAATATATTTATATTACCTTTTCGGAACCAAATTAATAATCGCGCACAAAGCTTCTGTTGTGGTGATCATGTCTTCAGTTAAAAAGTTAATCATAAGGAGACTGATTGTAGATTTAACATAGTAGCATATTCTTACACGCATATTTAAGGTAGAGATTGTAAAGTACTGAGGTGAGTACCTGTAGTGAACTTACGAGATATCCAAACAAACTATTTACAGTCTTTAATCTGCTAAGTATTGCATACAGGCTGCAGGAAATCTGAAGCCAAAACCATGAGATGTCTCTCATCTCACTCCGGAGATAGACTGAAGTCCACGAAGCCCTTTTTAGGCCTGAATATTTTCTGAGTGTCTATTGAATCTCCTCCTCCCATCTTCAATCTCCATTTGGGACCAGGGGTTGAAGGGCTTCTCGACGATAGGGATGGGATCACAAACCACAACCTTCTTAAGAAACATGCCCGATGAGGACTACGAATATTCTGGTGTTACAGGATAAGGATACCTTTACCATTGGACACCATTTCCCATATCTTCTACAGAAGGTAAAAGAAGATTTATGGAATAGAAACTCTAAAAATTGGTAATATCGAAGCTCTTTGCTAAGTATGTAAAAACGTTGTTCCTTGGATTGCTATATATTTCCTTTTACATATGTTTTATATTTCCTTTTACATTTTTATATTTCCTTTTATATATACCAAGTGATCATAATTGAACTTGGCCTATTTAGATCCCTCTGTAGCTGTAACTAAAAGACGGATTGAGCTGAAATTTTGCAGATAGACAATTCAAAGGATGCACTGAAAGATTCCGCAAATAAAAGTTTTTAAAAAGTCCACTAGGGGGCGCATTACATGGTAATAATTTAAACAAGCTACAGATTCCAATTCAGGCTTAATTTATTTGCTACACACTGTCTAGCGATGTAAAGAAAATTGTTCAATGTGGGCTCCCTCATTAGTATGTAAAATGTGCAGGCGATGAACAGCGTGTTCAACAGCGGACCGCAGCTGGTCACCAGTAATCTGCCGAACATGCAATGTTATGCGGTTCTTCAGGTCAGCCAAAGTTGTAACATTCCCCCTTTAAACAACCTTCTTTAAATGACCCCATAACCAAAAATCACACGGAGTGAGATCGGGAGAACGGGCCGGCCAAGGAGTAGGAAACGATCAGCTAATCACTCTGTCATTTGTAAAATGTTATCGCAAAAAACTCCACACAGAGCCCATTATGTGGAGGGACACCATCCTGCATAAAAGTAATAGAATCAAGGCATTGTCGCTGCTGGAGTTGAGGTAAAACGAAATTGAAGAGCATGTCACGATATCTGAGGGCTGTTACAGAACATGTGATAGTGCCATTATCTTTAAGTTCTTCGAAAAATAATGGTCCAAGGATAAATTAGGAAGTGAATCCACACCAGACGGTAATTTTAGGCGAGTGTTGCGGAACTGTGTAGAAGGCACGTGGATTTTCAAAGGCCCAAATTCGACGATTTTGTGTGTTAACTGTTCCGTTCAGATAAAAATGAGCCTCATCACTCCAGAGACTGTTCCACGGACAGAAGTCATCAACTTCCATTCGGGCAAGAAAAGTCAGGGCAAAAGATAAGCGACAGTCACTGTCGGTAAGAAGCAGTTGCTGGTTGTGAATGATCTTACACGGAAAAAAATCACTATTTTTCTCGTTCTTGTAACGCACGTTTTTGTAATTTAATTGCCATCGTAACGAATTTTGCGGAATCTTTCAGCGTAATCTTTGAATTGTCTATCTGCAAAATTTCAGCTCAATCCGCCTTTTAGTTACACGGCATGATACGCACTCGATTTTTATCCTTTTCATACCCAGATTTCGCTTTGAATTCCTATGCTTATGCAAATCAGATATTTTCTTCTTTACTTGCAATGCCACATTTTTCAACTTTTGTACCGTCATAATGCTTCAAAATGTAAAAATAACACTTTTAAACATTATAATGCTTGAGAATGTAAAAATAAAAGTTTTAAATGACTTTTTTACTGTGCGCAGTTATTTATTGCATGACTTTTCAAGCATTTAGGCTGAAATGTGCTCCTTAGTGGACAGTTTTTGAACTAATTTTTTTTTTGCGGAGTCTTTCAGTAATATCAATGAGCAATATCTCAGAGCAATATCAATGATGTTTAAGGCAAATTATTTCCAAAATATTTCTAATATGGGGTATATGTTTAGGGTTCATACAATAAATCTTTGCTATACTTTTACACAATATAGGTATTTTCGGCTCTTCGAGAGAATTTTAGTATAATTTTAAGGTAAAAGCATTGCTGAATTTGAAGTTAAAGATACTTTATTTAGCATACCTGGTGCCCTGAAAAGGCAGAATTCCATTATCTTTATAAACCCAAATCTCCTTGTTTTTTAAAGTCTAATTAGCTAATATTGGGTTATTTGGGTAGTTAACATGAAGTCATTATTAATTTGTATGAGTACAGACGCTTCAGAAATCTCCTTTTCAAAACATTAATATATTTTTTGTGTTTGAAAGAAAAATTATGAATTAATAAACAAATTCACTGTGAAAATCAATTCCGATAGCACTGTAAAATTTCTCTCATTTGCTGCATAAATGTTAAATTACTTAAATTATGAGTTTAAATCTTATGAGCAGCGTGTGTGTCTACCTAGAGAGATTAGAGAAATATCAAACAAAGAGGACTCGAGTTAACATTTATTTCAACACTGTAAATAAATATCAACATTGCAAGTAGCTAAAAATGACCAAAATGACAAAATTCCGCATTCAAATTTGTCAGCAATATTTCATTCTAACTAAATTTCTGCTATTTAATTTATAGGTAATTATTCTTCTACTAAGCAACTCTCGTATCCTCCGTCTATCGCACCTCTTTTATTCTAGAAAATTGGATTTTCTATAAAAGAAAATTGTTGTGTAATGAGAATAAAAGTTTAAATAATAAAGAGACTTTAAGAAATTTGAAGATTGAGAATGACTTTCAAAAATAATTCGACGCTAAATTTTAAAATTTATGCGGCGCAAAAAAGGAAACTTATGCATAGTATTTCTCTTGCTATAGAAAAAATGCTGAAATTTACTGAGAATAGCAAACAATTCAATGAATGTAACCTGCACGTGGAGTGAATTTTAATGCACTCTTTGGAGAATTCTTTACGATCTGAAATAGTACTTGAATTTGCATTCTGAATTCAATGAAAACAGTACTCATTGGATTATTACTAGTTGACAGGAATGGGACTTAAAATCAAAAGACAAAATACATGATATTTCGAACAAACAGCTGATGTTCCCTCTGTTTTATTCATATTTTATAGAAACATTCTTTCTTTCACTTGATAAAAAGAATTTTATAAGCAGAATTCAATTCGGTTATTCTTTGTGTCGTGAGGCGAAGAATTTATCACTTTTACAATTTATATACCGCTAAAAAACACAATTACTCCAATAATTTGTTTTTACCAAAATGATATTATAAAATAAAGACCATAAAAGAAAACATTTTTGTCAAACAATACTTAACTGTTAAAAAGTATATTTATGAAAGGTATTGAAAATTCGTATAATTCTCATTACTTTATAAATGATATGATAAAGTTTTGTATTATAATAAATAATACAAATAAAGGATTAACCGGAGTTAGCAGAGGGAATTTTTTTCATGAAGGTATAAATTATTAACTCACAGTTTTTATATTTGTTATTAACTTCTTGATTTTTAATATAGAATGAAACCTCCATAGAAGTAATACAGCTGATATTTTACACTGCTTAATAATTTTAGATTATATTATTATAACAAATATTTACACCTCTAACGTTTCCAGTAACCAGAGCCGGAAAGATCGACTGTGGCGCCTGAGGCAAATTTTAAAAATGGCTCCTTTTCAAATTTTTGAAGAGACTTTTAAGTAATGAACTTGTCTATTAGAAATAATCTACTTAAAAGAATAAGGGAAATTTTGGGGAAAATATGTATTTCTTAAAAAAAAACATAAATTTTTTTTTAATTATAGAATTTAAAAATAAATACAAAAAGTAAATAAATTTGAATATAATTTGGCATGTAATAAAAATAAATTCCAAATCATTCTTTTAGCCCTTATGGCTCGATTCCATCTCTATAATTTATTGTTTTAAGTACTGCCTTTTCTATGGAAATGATTACTACATCTTTCAATTGCCCTTAATGTGTTGTTATTTGTATATAACTCTTTAAAATGTTCAGTATGGAAAAACTGCGCTTCGCTGCTGCTACTATTACAGGTAGTGTTAGTAGAATTCTTAGAGCAGCAACATTTGGAAATAGACATTCAAAATTTATTTCCCATATTCTCAAATTCAGCAGTTTATAAACAATTTGTAAGGTATACACAAGATTCGATTCACAAGAATCGAACTTTTGAGTGAATTAAAGAAGCTGCTTTAGATATGCTAATTTCGGCATACGCGCTTAGTATAAATACCACGCAGCGTCATTAATGAATAGGGGAGGTTGTTAAGGTTGAAAAGTTGTTATCCTGCGCTAGTGCTTAGCGGGCCAGAAGTTTACATGGCAGTACTGCTGGTTTGACTTACTGTTCGTGAGTATAAAAATATATTGTTCTTGAAAGCTGTGTTTATACATTCCGTACAAGTAGTACGCATGCTTATTGCTGTAAAAGCCAATTATATGTGCAACGAATTCAATAAACATTGTTTCATGTATAAACTGTGTTTGCTTCAAATTCAAATAGAGTGCCACTTCAAATTATATACACCCAAGTCTGGGTAGAAGTGAGTATAGAAACTCTATAAATTTCTCTAATTATTCCTTTATATTTCTGTATTTTTATGTATTTTGTCATACATCAGATTAAACTAGAAATATTTTTTCGTTATTCTTTAAAAGAAATTTTTATCGAATAACGAAAAATTATGATATGTTATTTTACTACTTTTTTTTCATATTTTTCGAATTTTTAATCTTAATTTTGACGCCTATCTTTCGCCGCCTCATCTATCGGACCAGCCCTGCCAGCAAACTTTGGAACTGGGTTTCGCCCTTATTATGGACTCATCAGCAAGGCATAACCGATAAGTAGTCGATAAATAGCCGATAAGTCCGCTATGAATTGGCTGACATCACTTTGCCAATTACAATGGAGTCCCGATAATTTGAATTGATTGGGACCAGACCCTTTTCGGATTAACGAATTTTTCGGATTAAGCAAAATCATTCTTAAAATGTATTTAAATTTCATAATAAAACGTGATTACATAAATATTACTTATTACGTGTTATTACACAGTTTATTTTACAAGGTCTGTCTAAACATGACCAAATTTCCGGACGATATGGGTGATAAGAGAGCGGAACGCTGCCTAGTACAGTACAGTAGAGTGTAAGTTGTTCGTTCAGTCGAGTGTAAGATTTTAGACGATCAGTAGATTGTTGAAATGGTTTTGAAAGAACCTTTCAACGTGTCAGACGAGAGTGAAGGTGAAGCAGACGGTGACAGCGAGCAGAGGGTATTCCACTCAGACGCCGCGGCTCTGCATTTGAAGTAGAGCAACAGTCCGCCGCGACCAGAGCGGACACCATTTTTCTGACGCGTTGGCGTAATTTGGCTTCAAGGGAGATGTATTCTTCTCTTCGACAAAAAAATTTAACAGATTTTTTCAAACCAATGTGGTTCAGTAATAATTAGTTCAGTACATTGTCTAACTTTCAATTTTCAGAAACATACTTTATATTACTTTGTATCACTGTGGTTTTATTGTAACCTTTGTTCTTTTGGTTTCGGATTAAGCGGACTTTCGGATTACCGAAGTTCGGATTATCGGGGCCCTACTGTACCACTAAAAATTTAGAGAAATTAAGCATTTCGAATTATTTTCTCTCCAATGCAGTAATGGGCCTTGCAGAGTAGCCCATCACTAGAGTAACATCCATGGCAGCTGGGTACACTGGAGGTGTATGTATTTTGGCTCCTCCCCCGGGGGAGTTAGTTTATCTATATATATAAAACAGTTCCGTAACTGACTGACTCACTGACATACAACGCACAGACCAAACCGCTGGACTTAAAGGGCTGAAATTTTGAATGGCGATTCTTCTTATGGTGTAGGGGTGCACTAAGAAAGATTTTTGAAAAATTCTTCTTAGATTTTTTAAAATTAAATTTTTAAGCTGTTTTTGTAACTTTTTTTAAGTTTGCATTTAAAATAATAATTTGAGGGTTATAAAATTTATATCACGAGAAAGATCATAAAAAGTCCTTTAAAATGAAATCTTTTTCGAACATTTACCTCTAGTTTCTGATTTTTGGTGAATATTTAAACATTAATTTTTTGAATTTAATTTATTAAATGCTTATCAAGTGATTTCTTTTTCTGGTACTTTAAATCAATTTATTGTCACGTGCATAACAACTAAATAGACAAAAAAATATTTTTTTTTCTTTCTAATGCAGCAGACGATTGAATATTATCCAAAAAATAAATATCCCTTATGAATTTTTTATAAATAAATAAATATATATATATATATATATATATATATATATATATATATATATATATATTACATCAATTGTATACATTGATCGTCGCATTTATTATAAATATATATATTTATTTTTTTTTGCGTTAATTGCAGTGTCATTGTAACCCATGGAAAAAATGCCTAATTCCGCTTGTGATAAACTCAAATTTTTCGAATTTTAATCCCCATAATCTCTGTTTCTTTCTGATACACGATAGTGCCCTTAACATAACGTTTTAATTAATTTATTTATTAATTTTACAGTTAATGATCCTTAAGGAGTTGGCAATTAGTACAGGCGGGAAGAAATATGTATCATTGAAAAAAAACGATAAAATGTTCGGTCAACAATGTGTGTCTCGATCTGAAATAAGGATATTTGATAAGAGGAACAGAATTCTAAAACGGGAGAGTACCTCACCACTCTAGAGTGGCTCAGTTGGTGGAAATCCAACCTTCATTTTCGGAGACATGAATTCGATATCTGGTCCGAGAGATGATCGTTAAAATACTAAAATAGACCACTGAAATAAGATATACGTCAGATTTCCTCCCTTCACTGGGTTATTATCTTGCAGTATGCTTCGCTTAAAATATAGAAATTTATCTGTTTTCAACAATACCATTTTTGATACCTATTCAATTTTATTTTACATATAAAATTTTTCTACGAAATTTAGGTTGAGGAGGTTTTAATTATAAGATGAATAAGGAAATAATCTGCCTTTAATACTGTTAAATTTTGGAAAAGTATTGAAAATCCAAACGTATTAAATTCCCCTACAGGAGAATTATTGAGAAAGATTTTTACTTCATGCGTTCCCTAGAACTACAATAATTCTCTACTGCACTAAGTTTTCGCCTCTAATCCCCTCAACTAAATCTGGATTTCTTCTGACAAGGATTTCCACTTTATTTCCTCTCGTAAGGATTCCTCGACAAATGTTAAAATTCATATCACGAGTACATTATATTTATTGAACTACCCTTCATTTGCTGACGAAGAAGTAAGTAATTGAGAATTTTTTTTTGTGTGTATGTGTGAAGCGTAATGTGGGAGATATTGTGAACGTAAATAGATATAAATTTTGTTTATTCTTAATTTGTCGTAGTCAGTTAATTTGAAACAAAAATTTGAACAAGTCTAGAAGACATAAAAAAAATCTATATATATAAAACGCGTAGGTATGGGCACAAAAATCGACGATATTTCTACACTCCGAATGGCAACGGCTGCAACTACCGGATGTAAACATTAGCGGCTGCCCGCAATTTAAAACCGCGTGTGTATATTGGCGGCATATGGTACAACCGCTGATCTTCTGACAAAATATGTTTAGACCTATCAAATCCAGTGTTTTGTCATGGACACTTGTATGTAGGTTTATCTAGAGTCCGTTCCTTTGATTCTGTCACTGTAGTATCTCCTACTTTTCAAATACTCAACTGTGTGTATATCAAGAAGTTTTATGAATATCATAGTTGTAATCCACACTATATTTTAGTACTTGCTAAATTGTTACTCCATATTAAAAGTGAAGATATTTTCCCAAATGTAATTCACACTATATGTTAGTACTTGCTGAATTTTTACTCCATTTTTTAAGTGAAAAATATTTCCCCAACAATTTCTTATTTGATATAATGATAAAGTGTAGATATCTTAATTCTGAAAATTGTACATACAAAGAGGGATACAATTTTTAAAATCATTGGTGTTGGGTTTCTCTATCTTATCTTTAACTCTGTTCTGAAGTAATGGAAATTCACATAATTTAATCATGATTTTTTAGAATCAGCATTATAGTGAATTTAGCAATGATTATTATCTTTTTGGCTGAGCTCCCACTACCCCTTAACAACGTATATTTATGATTACAGGTAATGGTAACATTCCTTACATAGGTTACTTTCAGTTGCGTTGTTTTGCAAAAGAATATATAAAACTAAAAGCGACCATGCTGGTCGAGCAGCGGCTAGTATATTGAAAAAAAGATGAAACAAATTATGTCATCATTAAACAGAGACATGCGAAAACACTGATGAGAATTATAACTGAAAAGACAAATTATTTCACAGGATACGTCTTCATTTTGAATACATATCAAACTACGAGTATGTATGGATTAGGCCTTATCCCTCTCTCTTTACACACGCACACACACACACACACACACACACATATATATATATATATATATATATATATATAGATAGATAGATAGATAGATACATAGATAGAGAGAGAGGGGGATTGATAGTTTTATTAAAATTAAAGTTTTTACATGTATTGTTTTTTACAATGTATTACGGCATTATATATTAACAACTTATACACGTTTAATTTTTCAAAATAATAAATTTATTTTTATAATTTATGGTAACAAGTTTTAACTATTTTTCATTAATGGTATCAAATATTTTTATCTAAATGAAATTGTTTCTTAACTAATGTTTCAAATTTGTGGGAGTTTTAAAAATAGATGCAGAAACTATCATAATGTGAAAACTCCTTTAAAATACGGTCAAAAATAAGATAAATAAGATTTTTATATCTCATCAGATATACTTGACATTAAGTACAGCTTACATTTACCTTCAAAATATTGAGTAGTATGAGAAATCTGTGGTAATGTCAACGTGCCATGTACATTGTTTAGAGCAGTGATTCTCAACCCATTTCGATCTAGGCCCCATTTTGGATGACATTCAAACCCCCCCCCCCCACACACACACATACACATACGCACTTCCTTGGGCCTAAAAATCCTAACTAACGCTAGTAAAAGAATTTTAACAACACATTTTTTCTAACCATCCATGCCCCCCCCCTCCTGTTTATTACTTACACCTGCCTTGGACCTCCCTTGTGGGTTTATCACTTACACCTTCCTTGAATCCCCCATGTTGAGTACCGATGGTCTGTCTAGAGCTTAGCGTCCAAAACTTCCCGGACAGAATGAACTTCCGCATCCTGCTCATGACATTTGCTTTACCCTGCTTTCCTCTCATCACGAGCAATGTTGGGCCACCAATTAGATGTTCCATTTCTAAAGTAAACTACAGTATGCAATGTCAAATAAATGCCTTTCGGAAAATATTAGTGTTTGCATTCAGTCAGTATTAGATAGCACTGATACACAAAATATTAGTTTTACATATATACATATCATACAGACTCAAATACACTCTGTCACAAAAAGTATATGCACCCAGAAGGAAACGAGCTACTATCACGAAACTTAACATGTATGTAGTGTATGAGGAGATAAGCAAATGATTACAAATTCAGAAGAACAGACTGTTTTATTAAGAAGATATGACATGAAAAAGGTTACAAATCAGTAAGTAGTAAATCCACCTCTGGCAGCTATACAAGCCGAAACACGGTATGGCATCGAATCAATGAGGTCACCTATCACCTCCTGCGGAAGATCATGTCATAATCTTTGAAACTGGGCATTTAATTCACCAGTATTCCGGGATGGCTGCAGTTTCCTTCCAATCACGTCCCAGACTTGCTCTATTGGCGAGAGGTCTGGTGACCTGGCAGGCGGTGGGATTACATCAAATCCTTGAAGATATTGTTGGGAGAGTTGCGCAGTATGTGGACGAGCGTTGTCTTGCTGATAAATGGCACCTGGGCGACTTGATAGCACAGGCAGTACAACTGGCGTTAAAATCTCGTCCACGTAACTGCGTGCCTTCGAAGTGCGTTGAAGGACGACTAGAGGTGATCGGGTGTCCCAACAAATCGCTCCCCACACTGTCACACCTAGTGTAATCACCGTATGCCTCTCGACAATAAATGCCGGATCGGACAATAAATGCCAGATCAAGTTTATTTTACTATCATCCAGCAACCACTGATCCAAGTAGCGCATATTTGAGCGCTCGCCATTTTCATGTTTAGGGACTCGGCGAACACACGTCCGTCATCTGCGAAAAACTCCCGCGCTCTCCTAAAACTCCGCGCGCCAACTCTCCCTGCACATGCGCAGAGCCCAATCTAGAATCCTCTCCAAGTCTGAATTATGTAATAGTTTCTCTCTTCGAACGCCTGAACACAGACGCGCCAAGGTTATATAATGAAATGGGGAATTTCCCTCCCAATTCGTGCGTCTGGAAATATGAATTCTGCGGTTTTCTCGCGCCAATAAATAAATTAATCCCGAAGCCTCCTTTTAATATAATTCAATTATTCCCTTCCCAACTGAATTCTAACAACTTTCCCTCCCCGTCCCCATGAAGGCGTGCACACAAGGAATAGCTAATTCCATGTGGCAAGACTTCACATGAGCAAAACAATCAAATCAGCCAACTGGAAAAATGTTGAGTAGGGACGTCTGCCCACACAACAAAAATCTCAGTGAATACCCCATTATTTAAAATCAAATCTTCCCTTAACAACCCCTGGATTATCTCTTTCTGTTCTGTAAAATTTGGAGCAGTGGTTTTTTAAAAATACACAGTTTACAATTTTTCACAGGTTACATAAAAATAGCCTTGATTTAATATAACAATATGTAGTATATGAATTATTAATAGAAACAAATAGGATGACATCAAAACACTATATCAAAATATATCACTGTAAATATTCAAAATATCACCTGCACAAAACATCTCCTGAAAGAATATCACTTTAAAACTTATTTAGGAACATCACTTTTCTTGAGTGGTTTTTGGTATGACAGTCCTACAAAGTTGTCCACTCAGTTTCTACTTCACAACAGTTCCAGTCTAATTGTTTATAAATGAATTAATTTATTTACAGAAATTATGGTGGAATATGAAAATAGGCAAACAAGAAAAAGAATAATTAGAATTATGAAAAACAAAATTGTGCGGTTGACCGTCTTGCCTGGAGGCCTCCTGGAATTACTTGTCCCTGTAAGACTCAGAGACAAAAACATATTAATAGTTGAAAAGAACATATACATTTAATCTTTTTACCCATGGGATTTTCGTACATTTGTGAACTTTGAACATTAATTTAAAGTTTATATCAGTTCAAATACAAGTTATTTTCCACAATAGCAAACAATTCAAATTTATCAAAACATGTTATAATTTACACTTCATTCACTTAGAGCTTCATAATGACAGATTCATTATGTCAATGCAAAACAGATTTAACTTGTACCATTCATTTACTGAATATAATTTGCCAAGTTGAGTCAGAGGAGAGTGGGGGCAAATGATTTCCCACAGTCTTTACCACAACAATTGGTTTAAGAAACAAAATCTTGGTAGAATGTTCATGTGTTGGAGTGTCTGTACCCCACACAACCCTAGGTTCAAACTCTCAACTAATTTTACTACTAAGGAGTGAGGGTGTGTGTAGTTGTTTGCGTAAAATGTATGTGGTCGTACAGTGGACCAACCGTTATTCTCCCACAGGACATGACTGTCAAAACAACACCTTGTCCAGAGCTAAGATGGAGAAACAGGAAAAGTGGGCACTTGTCATGCTTGAGGAAGTATTAAATAGGAATTGGGAAGGCAAAGGAGCGGTCATCCCATGGCCTGTCTTTAGTCATTTAGTAGTCTGTCTTTAGTCATTAGTGGCCTATCTTTAGTCATTAAGTAGTAATTTTCAGCATATTGTGACTGAGCATGTGGAGTACAATTTATTTAGAAGGATACAATGAGGTTGGGATGACTTCCAAAGCGCGGGTAGAGGTGGGTGATAGGATAGAGTATTCAAGAAGAAGAGAATTTACTGAAAGATGAAAGAGGTAGGTGCATCATATTGTTGTTGGCTCAGAAGATCCAGAAAGTCACATACAAATGTTTTCTAGTAGAAAGTTTAACCAAAATAGGTTTTTTATTTATTTATTTATTTATTTTTATTTAAGACAATACACAAAGTTACAAAAAGGTGTTCACAAGTGAAATCAATTAAGAAATGGATCTCTGAGTTATGAAATATGGTCATATTTGGGAAATGCAATATCAGTTCAGCACATTAACAAACTAAAACATTGCAAAAATGGTAACACAACATTTCAAAATAATCCAAAAATTAGTTTAGCCAAAGTTCTTTCATTAGTTACTAAATTTAATTCAAAACACACACTTGTTTAAACCCAATAAATTCAATACAAATCATATTCTAGTTTTATTTCACAATACCACCGATTCCAATTTTATCATTTTATTTACTCATTAACATTCATAAAATTTTAATTTAAATTTTTCACTTGTAATTCGTACTAAAATCTTTTCTTATTTAACCCCCCTCCCCTAGAAAAATTGTGCATCACACAAAATTATTTTAAATTAAACTCAATGTGTGGATGAAAATGCCTTAACTTGGTTGAATGCACAATTTCACTCTGTTTCCAAGTATATTGGTTGGGTCTATCAAATTCAAAATTAACATTAGAAAGTTGACTTAAGATTTTATAAGGACCTCAATAAGGTGGGTCTAGTTTTCTTGAATTTGGATACTTAAATTCTTCGTACATTACTAAGTCACCAATTTTAAAGTTTGATTTTACAAAATGTTTATCATATCTCTGTTTATTAATTTTATGGTACTGAATGGTTCTTTTACTGCAATCTTTCTTGCTTCTTCAACTGGCGGATAATTTAATGAAGTAGTTTTAGGTAATGGTGAGTCACATGGTAAATTTCCAAATAAAAGGAAATTCGGGGGGAATCCTATTACACTATGGGGTTGGTTATTATATTCAGAAGTTACTTGATCTAAAATTTTGGTCCATGGAATTTTTTTCGATGACCAATGAAGTATTTACTTTACATCTTAATTTTGCCACTATAGTTTGATTACATCTTTCATTTTTTCAGCTACACTGTGGCCTATGGGTTGTCGTTAGTAATTGTTTTGCATTGTGATGTTTTAAGAATTTTTTAAATCTTGAGGAAGTAAATGCAGCATTTATGTCACTTAATATTTGTTTAGGAACTTTAATCTTGAAAATTTGTTTGAAACAGTTTGTATATGTCTCACTTGTGACAATCTTAGAGTGAAAAGTCCTAATATATCTTGTCGCATGATCAATCACCAGATGAAGATATTTTTTTGTCGATTTATAACAGTTAAAACCTCCAATTGTATCAACTGAAATTAGGTCAAATGGTTCATGGGCAACTGGTACCTGCTCCATCAGTCCGAATTTTCTCTGAGTCAATTTTTTGTTTTTCTAACATGTTTCACAGCAACGAACAAAATTTGAAATATCTATTATTATATCTTGCCAATAGTAAATAGGGGAAATTAAGTGTAACATTTTTTTCACACCTGGATGTCCAAATTTTTCATGTGCTGAGGTTATTAATTTTAGTCTTAATGATGGCGGACTACAATTTTGACTAGATTTTCCTTCTTTACTGTTAAAACTCCATTATATTGCTTGTACTTTACATTGTTTACATTATCATTTAATTATCCTTGAATAATTTCATCTGTGCTTAAAAAATGACAATACTGGGATACAAAGTGACTTATAGGATTTCTTGATCACATATCAGCTTCATAATTATATTTACCCTTTATGTGTACTATCTCATAATCATACATGGAGAGTTTTAAAGACCATCTAAACAGTCGTCCAATTAGATTTTTAGCATTTTTGAGCCATTGCAAGTCTGAATGATCCGAATGAATTGTGAATTTCTTCCCATGTAACAATGTTATTTATCAATAGAATCAATTATCGACAAACATTCAAGTTCTGTAATGGCATAGTTTCTTTCGTGTTTCTTTAATTGTCTGGAATGAAAAGCGATTGGGTGTAGTTGACCACCAGGGTGTTTTTGTTTTAATACAGCAGCAACTGCTTCTTGACTAGCATCGACAAAAAGGTGGCATTAATAATTATGGTTAAATAGAGTTAAAATTGGTTTAGAAATTAATTCATCTTTTAGTCTCTGATTTGAATTTTGACATTCCTGGGACCAATCCCATTTTACATCCTTTTTGAGCAATTTGTTTTGGGGGAAGTCCTTATTTTGCATATTCCTGTATTAATTTTTGATAAACGTTGATTGAGCCTAAAAATCTTTGCAATTCCTTAACATTTTTGGGTGGTAGTAACTTTTTAATTGTTTCAATGATTACATTATGGGGTGAATATTTTCCTTGTGAAATTTCATATCCTAAAAATTTTAAATCTTTCTTAGCAAACTGGCATTTTGATTGGTTTAATTTGATATTTTCTTTTTGACAAATTTTAAAAATTTCCTCTAAATGTGTTATGTGTTCATCAAAGGTTTTTAAAAAGATTATTATGTCATCAAAATAGTTCAACGCATAGTCGATTTGGTATTTATTTAGAATTTGTCTTATTGCCCTCTGGAAGACACTTGGTGCATTTTCCCACCCAAACGGTAGTCTTTTCCACTCATAAAGTCCAAAATTAGTTGTGAATGCTAATTTTTCAGTGTCACGTTCGTGTATTTCAATATGCCTATATCCTGAAGTTAAGTCTAATGATGAGAAATAATTTGCATGGGCTAGTTGATCTAATAAGTCATCAATTCGTGGTATTGGTTTTGAATCAGTTTTTGTAATTGCATTTAATCTTCTATAGTCTATGCATAGCCTGGTATTTCCTTGACCTTTCTTATTTACTAAAGTTACTCGGGCGCTAAATGGAGAATGTGAGGGCTTAATAAAACCTGCATTTAACAATTCGAAAATTTGTCTTTTTATTTCAGCATTTTCAGTTTGGGATGTACGATATGGCCTTTGTGCAATTGGGAGTTCTGAAGTTAAATGTATTTTTGGGGGTTCTAATTTTATTTTTCCAACATCATATTTAATTTTTGAAAAGACATGTCCGAAATCTTCTAAATTGCTTTGCAATTGGGGACAGTCCTCGGGTATTTGTTCTGGTGTCACAAAGTCCAAAACATCACTGGGCTCTTTAAACAGAGTATTCAATGTATCATCGGGGATACCTGATGTCTCTTGAAAATTTTGACTATTACTATCAGTACTCATTATATTGTCTGAATTCCCATCATATACATTTGAGTGTCTCATTCTTTGGTTATTGTCAACATTCAGGGTTTCATAGTCATTTGGAAAAACATTCACATTATTATTCACATAATTTTTATAAACAGTCCTTTTGTTTTGCTCAAGAGAGTGATCATATCTTAAATAGTTTCTCCTAACAGAATTTTTACCTTTAAAAACTTTCTATTACCATTCACATTCCAATTATTAAAATAATTTATATTTTCATATACATTTCTGTTTACCTTTCTAAAATTATACATATTATTTTTTTAAAATACCTTTTACCATTATACACTGCTGGCCACCCAAATTGCAACACCAAGAAAGACAAGAGATATCACAACAAAATTTATTTTGTAGATAACATGTTGACCAAGTATCAAATAATTAAATTTATAGACTTCTGTGAAGTGTAGTTACTGCCAAAATCAGTAGCCAGAGTAGCCGCCATTGTTAGAGATCACCGCTGCCACACGCCTCGGCATTAATTCAAAGAGACTTTGGATGAGTTCTTGGGGTACAGCAGACCAAGCAGCTTCCACACGTTGCCAAAGTTGATCTGCTGTGGCAGGTGGGGATGGAATCTGGGTCAATCGTAGAGCAACCATGGACCACATGTTTACTATCACCGAAAGATCGGGAGAGCAAGGCGGCCAGGGAAACAATTCTATCTGGCGATTGACGAAGAACCGTTGGACAATGCGTGCCACGTGTGGTCGTGCATTATCCTCTTGAAATATGGCTGTGGGCAAGTCCTGAAGGTAAGGAAGGACAACTGGCTCCAACACCTCGGAGATGTAGCGCTGGCTGTTTAAAGTACCGGCAATGCGTACTAGAGGTGTGCGAGAGTGATATCCGATACCGCCCCATACCATACTACCCGGTGCAGGACCAGTGTGGCGGTGCATAATGCAGCTCTTCAGCATCCTCTCTTCACGGTGTCTCAAGACTCGAATGCGACCATCGTGGTGTTGCAGACAGAAGCGTGACTCGTCAGTAAAGACAATTTCATTCCATTCTGCCGTCCACATCCTTCTGTCATCGCACCATTGGCGGCGGAGACGTGCTGTGCTATGGTTCGTGATGTGACTGAGCGATCCGTCACTTCCATGCGTACAATTTGCCTGTCATCACGTGAAGTGGTGCGCTGAGGTGGATGCGATCGAACACGCCGGTCCGTCGTACCCTCCTGCATCCAACGATCACATATCCGCATTACAGTTGTTTGGTTTCGTCCAACACGACTACCGATTTCCCTGAAAGATAATCCAGAATCTCGGTAGGCCACTATCCTTCCTCTGTCGAACTCGGATACTTGATCAAAAGATGATCGCTGTTTTCGACGAGGCATAATTGATCGGTTTTTTTTTAAAAAACCCCAAGAAAAACACAATTGCCGAACTTGAAATCGTCGAAATCTCCAAGCCTTAAATAGCGCTTTGAAGTGGTGCCACAGGCACGCGTGATGTGCGTCTGCGCTGAAATTCTAATCATTTGCATATCTCACCTCCGCTAATGCATGTTGTAAATTTCATGTTATTTGCATGTTTCCTTCAGGGTGTTGCATTTACAGTGGCCAACAGTGTACATGTTATTACAATAATTTCCAAATTTTTCACTTTGAGCATTCAATGCGTATGGATTAACAAAATTATTATCATTACACAGTATTATTTCTTTCTTAAATTAGAATACTTTTAAATTTCTTAAATCAATTTCTAAATTAAATGATCTGATATGTTCTAAGCTTAGTAATAAAGATGGTAATTTACTCTCAACCCATTTAGGACCGATCCATGTTTCCTTTATTAGGAAATGCACCAAACAGTTTTTTAACACTTCTTAGAACATTAATTACACAAATAAGTTGTTTCCATAAAATTAAATTTATTTTCATTAGAGTTACAAAATGTTGCGTTTTCGCAAAATCAGTCCAAAGCAGTATAAAATTTTAAAAATCTAAAAAGTTAAAATTATAAATTTTTTTTAAATCTTTGAAACATTTCGCAAAATTAGGTACATTACACTTATAACATACAGTAATTGTTTGACTTTTGCATTAGTTACGATTTTTTGTTTATTTTCACTATTTTTAGTAATAATATGGTCCATACGGTCTTTCCGAGTTCCGTTGAGAATTAGATTTTTAATTGAAGATGGTCTTCCAATATGTGAATTTTCAGGTAAAACAGAATTCATCTGCATTTCTTCAAGCCATTTTATCAAAGATATGGCTCTCTCAAAGATATATATCTCTGAAACTCTAACAAACTTATTTTAGAACAAGCTGAATACCCGTGCTTCGCTACGGGGTACATTTTAGGATAGTTACAATGAAAAAGTAGTGGAATTGCTTTTTAGAGGATTTTCTTATAAACAATAAAGAGTTTCAAACAGAAGTATAAAAAGAAAGAATATGTAAAAGAGTAGCTAAATTAAACAAAAATTGACAGAATACAGAAAAAGTGAACACCTGCAAAAATAAAACGTTTCCTTGTGCGCATGCGCAGTTCTTATGATTGATTGATTCCAACGCCTAGAGTACCGCGTTCGAAGAATCGCGTATAAAATTTTTGTTGAAGCATCGTTCTTTAAAATTCAATTAAAAATCGAAATTTTAAGATAGACACTTGAAATGAGGTTCATATGAATCAGAAAGCTTTCATCTTCCAGATGATGTAAATATTTTCTTTTTAAGATAAAAACACGAAGAGCATCGACCGTAGAAACTCAAAAGGGCGTAAAGTTATCGAAAAAGTGGTTTTAATATTTTGATGAAAATATTAGTCTGTTTTAAATTATTTTTAAACAAATGAGGTCTTGTTTGAAGGAGAAACGACTGTAGTCTTAGATTATAAAAAGATCAAAATTCTACGATCATTTCTTGCCGAGATATCGTAATCTGAAGTTAAAAAAACATAAAATATCGCACAAAACATAAAATAAAAAATCTTCTAGAATAAAATTAAAAATTCAGGCTTCGAGGTGCACTTTCCCGTAATCTGCACTACCCGTGTGACAAATTTCACGGCTGTAAGTTTCACAGATTCGTCTGGGGGCCGCCCACACACACTCACACACACACGCGCGCGAACATTCGCTTTTATTAATAAGATGTAATGCTTATTACTGTAATGTTAAAGATGGGAATACGCTTCAAAGTTTAATTGTTTACTTAAAATACCTTTTTAGATGCCACAACAGAAATTGCTCGTTTTACCTTCAATGAAACTTCCGAAATGGTTTTGTTCTGTAAGAAAGGAAAAGCTGGAGGTATTCCTAATTACAGATGGCGTTTCCCGGGATTTTAAGAATGTTTGTTAACCAAAATCAATTTAAAAATTAACACAGTATAAATAACATAGAAAAAATTGACATTTTCTATGTTATTTATACTGTGACTTAACCCATGACACGGGCTTCGCCTTTCTAGCCGGTCGGTTTAGGGACCCGCTCCCTTCAGAAATCATTGTCAGAGAATGGAAACACTAAAAAACAACGAATCAAAGTTTCTAAATTTTGTGGCTACGTATTCCACGTCCTGCTAAGAGTCGCAGCCAGAAGAAAAATCCCCCTCGGTGAGAAATTTCGTTCGGTCCAACCCTCCACGAATGGACGAAAAATTCTTTCTTCGATCCTCCCCCCCCCCCGGCTATGGGTGAAAAAATGGTTCTTCATCCAAACCGCATTTGAAAACCACGCAGCAAAATTTGTGTTGAAGTATCGTTCTTTAAAATTCAATTAAAAATCTAAATTTTAATATAGAGACTTGAAATGAGGTTCATATGAATCAGAAAGCTTTCATCTTCCAGATGATGTAAATATTTTCTTTTTAAGATAAAAACACGAAGAGCATCGACCGTAGAAACTCAAAAGGGCGTAAAGTTATCGAAAAAGTGGTTTTAATATTTTGATGAAAATATTAGTCTGTTTTAAATTATTTTTAAACAAATGAGGTCTTGTTTGAAGGAGAAATGTCTGTAGTCTTAGATTGTAAAAAGATCAAAATTCTATTTTTTGCCGAAAATTCGTAATCTGAAGTTAAAAAAACATAAAATATCGCACAAAACATAAAATAAAAAATTTTCTAGAATAAAATGTAAAATTCGGGCTTCGAGGTGCACCTTCCCATAGTCTGCACTACCCGTGTGCCAAATTTCACGGCTGTAAGTTTCACAGATTTGCCTGGGGGTCGCACACACATACACACACACACGCACGCAAACACTCTCTTTTATTAATAAGATTCATTACATCCATGTAGAGTATCTATTTTTCTCATATAATATGCTTTTTTTTCTTACTATATTGCTTACTTTTACATTTATTAGAAAAAAAGTATATTTCTCCTGCAATGTCTTTAGGTGATTCGGCATTTTCACATAAAATATCATCATCAATAGGTTCTTTATCCATCAAATCATCCGAATCTGGAGGGATAATGACGAATTATTGTTCATCATTAGCTTCCGTTGAGGACGATTCTGAAATATCATCATCATCTAGCCCATGAAAATACTCCAATGTCTCCTTCAATGTCAAAAATCGCTTTTTTCTAGAGACAAACTTATCTGAAATGAAAAAAAATACCAATCTTCTGCATAAAAACTAGGCAGCACTGATAATACACATTGGAATTAAGTAATACACATTGGACTGATGTTGTGTTTTTGCAACATTTTTAAAAATATGAAATGAGAAACATAAAAACAAAAATTATGACTTACCTGTTGGAGCCATTTTGTTCTTAAATCTCTAGTAAACTCGGAACAAGCATCAAATCGGAAATTTAACATGTGCAGCTATCTAAGGTTATTATTTGAAATTAGTCATTTTTTTTTCTTTTCAAAACCCCAGAAAAAAATGCAAGTACAAAAAGTGGGCAAATGTGGAAACAAAAAAATTATTATGATTAATTAAAGTATAGAGAATAAAATTAAAATGTTACTTCAGACGTACAAAACTTAGAACATGCCTTTAGAAATTACAGAAATTAATATTGCGTTTTCGCAACGCCAGTCTTAAATGGTTTAATTACTAAAATTTCAATTTCTCTAGTTATTTTGCCAATTGTAACAGTTGTTTTTATTAAATTTGTAACAGTTACTTGACCCTAAGTCTGATTTAAAATAATATTATCTAAGTTTAATTTTTTAAAGTTCTGTATTGATTTAACAATGTCTCTGGCATTAAAGTAACTGTTGAGCCTGTATCCAAGAGGCAATGAAAATGGTTATCACTCACCCGATCTGGGATTAAAAGTCACCGCTGGTCTCTTTGTGGATTGTCTGTCCTTTGGTAGGTGTTGTTAAAGCTCCGTTGGTGTGATTGTCGATGATCAGTTGAATTGTACCTGTCCTCAGGAATTATGTTTCTTCTATAATGGTTTTCTTGTCTGTCTTGGAAACGATGTGAATGTCTATGTGTCCAGTTGCTTCTTTCATCTGCATGAGTAAACTGTCCTTGATTAGGAGGCTGATTACCAAAAACTTCTCTCGCATCTGTTTTGATGTGGCGATTTCCGTATTCGTTGTTTTCCTTAGCTAATTTCGGTATGTGCATTTTCTTGGCTTTGGACAACCATTCCAGGGGGTTATCTATATTTTGTAAGGTTAACAGTGTTCTCGTCTTTTGGGGTGAGTCAATCGTCAGGATGTCAATCATTTCTTCATAATTTTGTTGGAGCGATCGTCCGATTTCCATTTTTTTTCTATAGTATTCGAAAAGATCGCTGTCTTCGTTTAAGTTTAAATTTCGAAACTCCGTGATTAATTCTTCCTTGCTTTGTGAATATACTGTCAGTAAATGTTGTTTTAATTTGTCATAATCTTCTCTGTATAACTGAGTCGAAATAATCAAATCTTGCACTTCATCACACACGAAATTTATTAAATTTTCCTTTTTCCAGTTGTCATCTAATCCCAGAACTCTTGTCTTCTCGTCAAACATTATAATCCACGAGAGAATATTTTTACTTTTTGTGCTATCGAACTTGGGTATTGTTAATTCTTTTTCAAGATTTCGTCTTTCTATACATTTGTCATTTTCTCTTTTTTTTCAGTTTGCTTACTGCCAACAGCTAGTTTCATCACATTTTTCTCATTTTCATTCACATGTTTATTTGTTTCTGTCCCTTCACGAGCTTCGAGACTGGTTTAACATACTATCATCGAGGTGTAATTCTGTTTTTAAGTTTTGTTCTTCTGAGTTAGATGCTATTGTCGAAAATTCTGCAGAGCCGATATTTTTCGCAGTTGCCAAAAAAAAAATCTTCACGCCTTTGAGCTATCCAAAGTGAGGTGGGTTTTTATTTTTTCCCGCAGAGTTCGTTTTCTTATTCGACTCTTGTCGAGCGTATGACTACGCTCGCTCACTAAATTAATATTTGCAGCCTTATTAAGCATTTGTGGTAAGTTTCAGGTAGTCTAAATTCAGGAAACAAACATAGTTCCAATGAAATCAAGTTTATTTTACTACCATCCAGCAACCACTGATTCATGTAGCACATATTTGAGCGCTCGCCATTTTCATGATTAGGGACACGGCGAACACACGTCTGTCATCTGCGAAAAACACCCGCGCTCTCCTAAAATTCGCGGTCAACTCCGCGTGCCAACTCTCCCTGCAAATGCGCAGAACCCAATCTAGAATCCTCTCCAAGTCTGAATTATTTAATAGTTTCTCTCTTCGAACGCCTGACAACAGACGCGCCAAGGTTATATAATGAAACGGGAAATTTCCCTCCCAATTCGTTCGACTGGAAATATGAATTACTGTGGTTTTCTCGAGCCAATAAATAAATTAATCCCGAAGCCCACTTTTAATATAATTTAATTATTCCCTTCCCAACTAAATTGTGACATATATATATATATATATATATATATATATATATATATATATATATATATATATATATATATATATATATATAATAAATGCGACGATCAATGTATACAATTGATGTAAAAAAGATACATTTATAAAAAAATCGTAAGGGATATTTTATAGACAAAATAATGTATAAGAAAATATTCAAATTAAATCTAATAGGGCATACTAAAAGATATAGTACAGTTAAAATAGTACAGTTTGAGGAACATATTTTTACTGTATTTTAATATTTGCTTAGATAATGTCTAATCGTCTACCGCATTAGCAAGAAAAGATAAATATTTTTTTGTCTATTTCGTTGTTATGACGTGACGATAAATTTATTTAAAGTACCAGAAAAAGAAATCACGTGATCAGCATTTAATAAATTAAATTATAAAAATTAATCTTTAAAAATTCACCAAAAATCAGAAAAGGGAGGTAAAGATTCGAAAACGATTTCATTTTAAAGGAATTTTTATGATCTTTCTCGTGATATAAATTTTATAACCCTCAAATTACTATTTTAAATGCAAACTTAAAAAATTTTACTAAACTAGCTTAAAAATTTAGTTTAAAAAATCTATGAAAATTTTTTCAAAAATCTTTCTTATTGCACCCCTACACTATAAGAAGAATCGCCATGCAAAATTTCAGCCCTTTAGGTTCACCGGTTTGGTCTGTGCGTTGTATGTCAGTGTGTCAGTCAGTTACGGAAATATTTTATATATATAGACTAGCTGAAAACCCGCACTGTGTGCATTCAAATTAAATACAACGGTCAATGTATGCAATTAATGCCAATATATATAAATATATATATATTATATATATATATATATATATTTATAAAAATATCGTAAGGGATATTTTTATAGACAAAATAATGTAGAAGAAAATATTCAAACTAAATGTAATAGGACATACTAAAAAATATAGTACAGTTAATATAGTACAGTTTGAGGAACATATCTTTTATTGAATTTTAATATTTTTTTGGATAGTGTCCGATCGTCTGCCGCAGTAGCATGAAAAAAATTTTCTGTCTATTTAGTTATGCACGTGACGATAAATTTATTTAAAGTACCAGAAAAAGAAACCACGTGATCAGCATTTAATAAATTAAATTATAAAATTTAATGTTTAAAAATTCACCAAAAATCATAAAAAGGAGGTAAAGATTCGAAAAATATCTCATTTTAAAGGAATTTTAATGATCTTTCTCGTGAAATAAATTTTATAACCCTCAAATTATTATTTTAAATGTAAACTTTGAAAAGTTACTAAAACAGCTTAAAAATTTTATTTTAAAAATTATAAGAAGAATTTTCCAAAAATCTTTCTTAGTGCACGCCTACACTATACGAAGAATCGCCATGCAAAATTTCAACCCTTTAGGTCCATCTGTTTGGTCTGTGCGTTGTATGTCAGTCAGTCAATCAGTCAGTGAGTCAGTCAGTTACAGAACTGTTTTATATATATAGATAAATTAGTTCCGTAACTGACTGACAGATAACGCACAGACCAAACCTCTGGACCTAAAGGGCTGAAGTTTTGCATGGCGACTCTTCTTATTCTTCCCACATAAAAATATCCATAAGGCCACTTGGAGATCCCCCGACGGTCAAACATTTAATCAAATCGACCATGTCTTGATTGACAAAAGACATCGCACAAATCTGAAAGATTCAAGAAGCTACCGGGGTGCAAATGTAGATACCGATCACATTCTAGTGATGGCGTTACTAAAACACAAACTAAATAAATTGTTCTATAAAAGAAAAGAGAAGGAGACCACTTTAAATTTGGAAAAACTGAAGGATCCAAAAATCTATGATTCGTATAGATCAAGCCTCGCAACAAAACTTCTTGAAGCAGAGGAAAACTCAAATAATGGCATGGTTAGTTGGAGCAGTGCTAAAGAAATTATATTGAACACTGCAAAAGAAACAATACCAGAAAGAGAGCCTTTAAAAAAAGGCGATTGGTTCGATGAGGAGTGTAGACAGGTAGCTGACAGAAAAAATAGGGCTTACCGTCTAATGGTGCAAAAACACTACACAAGACACCATGAGCAAAACTACAGAGACGCAAGAAGATTGGAAAAGAAAACACACAAAAGAAAAAAGAGAGAGTACAATGAGCAAATACTCAATGATATTGAAAATTTCAATAAATCCAAGGAATCTAGAAAATTTTATAAACTAATCAACAATGTAAGGAGAGATTTTAGGCCTAAAACATTGACATGTAGACTGAAAAATGGAGAACTTAGCAGTAAAGATTCATGGAGAGGACTTTTGAATTTTGAACTTGAGAGGAGATTCAAAGAACCGACAATCTCAAAAACCATTAAAATCTCTCGACTAAGATGGTTGGGGCACGCTTGGAGAGCACAGGAAAACCTACCCATGAAAATACTAATTTTCAGGGTGCCAGAGGGAAAGAGAAAAAGGGGCCGGCCCCTCTCAAGGTGGCTTGATGGTGCTGAACGCGACCTCACAACGCTTGGTGTGAGGGGTTGGAAAGGTGCCGCGCTGGATAGGGAACGCTGGAGACGCATTTTAGAGACAGCCAGGGCCTGTCGCAGGCTGTAGTGCTGTAGATGATGATGATGATGACTCTTCTTATAGTGAAGGCGTGCACTAAGAAAGATTTTTGAAAAAATTCTTAGATTTTTTTAATTAAATTTTTAAGCTGTAGGAATTTTTTTAAAGGTTTGCATTTAAAATAGCAATCTGAGGGTTATAAAATTCTTTACGTCCATTTTTTGATTTTGGTGAATTTTTAAAAGATAAATTTTTAGAATTTTATTTATTAAATGCTGAACACGAGGTTTGTTTTCTTTTGGTAATACTTTAAACTCAATTTTGCGTCACGTGCATAACAACAAAACAAATTGACAAAAGAAATATTAAAATACGGTGAAAGATAAAATTTAATCACCAGACTAATTGAGGTGGAAATTTTTTAAGAATATAACTCAAATTAGTATGTTTTTTGGATATTAAACATATAAATTAATTGCATACATTGACCGTTGTATTTAATTTGAATATTTTCTTCTACATTATTTTGTCTATAAAAATGTCAGTTACGATTTTTTTATAAATATATATATATATATATATATATATATATATATATATATATATATATATATATATATATATATATATATATATATATATATATATATATGTATATATATATGTATATATATATATATATATATAATGTATATATATATGTATATATATATATATATATATATATATATATATAATGTATATATATATATATATATATCTATATCTTTATATATAAAAGGCAAAGTCTGTGTGTGTGTGACCAAGTTTTTGTCTGCTCGCGGCACGGCGCAAAGACGGCAGGTCGGACAGTCTTGAGATTCGACACGAAGATGCCCCCCGAGGTCTCATTATGCACCTCGAAGCCCTTTTTTCGATTTTTTAATTAGATTTTCCGTAATTAAATATTTAGTCGCGATTTGGAGCTCCCGGACGAGTAAAAGCTCCGTAAATCCTAACGTATCCGTCCAAAAATTTTTTTTTCGGACGAGCCTATACGGGGAAGATGACACTATACGGAAATCACAATTAAAATTGTCTGTCTTTATTTATCGATTAATTGTGATTTTTTTTCGATCGCCTGTACGCACCCGTTTTTCGGAAAAAAACGCGATTTTGTCCGCGACCCTTTTTTCCAAATTGTCGAATCGATACGTAAATGTCATTACATTTTTACGAAATTTTTATCTCAGAGACCCTAGACATCACCGTTTCGAAAGCCAGAATCAAAATTAATTTACAAATTGTAGTTATTTTTTAATAATTTATTTTATGATTGGGAAACTCTTGCGAGAAATCTCATTTTGGAGATTTCGTTCTTCATTTCCGGACGAAGGTAAAGAGGGGGAAAATGGGCGTGTCTTTTTCGACGTCAAGCACGTGATGTCTTGGGGCGTTTGTTTTCTATGAGGGATTGGGTGGTTAAAGGAAATCGATTACTATTGCAGTGATAATCGATTAAAAAATCGCATTTAGTAATGCCGTAATTTTTTTGGCCAACACTTAGTTAATATCATATAATTTGTGGTGTGTTTGTGGAAAAAATCTATGAAGATGTCAAAGAATTTCAGCATGTGGAGGATGTGACATACTCGCTTTCAAGGAAATCGATTACTATTGCAGTGATATTCGATTAAAAAATCCAATTTCCTAATGCCTTATTTTTTTTGGCAACAGTTACTTATTCTCATATAACTTGCGCTTTGTTGTTTGAAAAAATGTGTGAAGAATTTAAACAATGACTTCATTTGTTTAGTAGTTTTGATTTGTTTAATAATTTTATTTTATTGAACAGGAATTTGTACGTTTTAAGTAATCCTATGTCAAAAATTTTGCCAAAATGTGCCAGAAAGGATTAAATTTATATGGGTAAAATAATGTATCGTGGTGAGGAAAAGGATGAAAGCGACGCCCATTAACAAAGGGTTAAGGCTACTAAAATTTGGTAATTACATTACCCGAGCAACGCCGGGACGGGTACAGCTAGTATATATATATATATATATATATATATGTATATATATATATAACCACTCACTTCTCTAACTCTTAAATTAAGATACATATGTGTGTATACACACATACAAAAACGTGTAATTATTTTTATATACAAGGTGCACCCATAAAGTAACCGGGCAATTTTTTATATATATTTCCGAGACGTTTTCAAATCTCTGTCCTTTCGTGGCCATCTAAAGCTTCGGAAAAAAGAAACAATCAGCTGGCTATAACTCGAGGGAATAGGGTGGGGGATTTATCACAGTAATTGAATGCTTAGCAAGATATTGTTATACAGAAATTGCTGCATGGGGCCTAGCATTATAGTTTTAAAGAAACCATTGCCCAGAATCAAAAAGTTGCTTCCTAACTCGCCTTATCCTCTTTCTCAAACGAAAAGCACCTCCTCGTAAAAAAAATGATTAATTGTTTGGTTTTCAGGAACAAATTCGTGGTGAATAAATCCTTTGTAATCAAAAAATGCAAAATCCATGAAAGGACAGCGATTTGAAAGCGTCTCGGATATTAAATCAAATGTTACGCGTAATTTGCGAACGGCCATTTCCAACGCCTATAAACAGTGTTTCTATGACTTGAAGAAACGTTGGAAAAATTGTATAGACTCCTTTGGCGATTATTTTGAAGGAGATAAATTTATTTGAAGGTGAGTCATACTTTTCTTATTTATAAAAAAATTGTCCGGTTACTTTATGTGCGCACCTTGTATGTTAGGTTATACAAAAAATAAAGTAATGTTCTTCCTTAGAATACAATATATTCTAGACGTAGCTGTTCTCCAATGACAGAAACAGTTTACTCATAAAATATATTTATTAAAACATCATTTCCCTCGTTCACCGTTTCCTTTCTACGGACTGAGTACACAAAGGTCTTGTTTGTAGCAAATGCTTCGTTGATTCTACCATGATTACATGTTAAAATGTAATTATGAAATCCCTTACAACTCAAAATTCGTAAAGTGGACGCTTCCTGTGGTCAGAATTGTCCTTAGGCGAGCAAATATTTAAGTTTTGATTTATTTTCAAGGCCTTAATATGGCTATTTTTCTGAACACTTAACAGCTAGGTATAAGAAAATATTTTCAGCTCAGAGTTCGCCTGAGAGAAAATATAAAATTACGAAAAGTTTAGGAGCTTCAATAAAATTTTTAATGTATCGGACAAACTATGCATTAAACTAAGCTAAGAGATGAGAAATACCTTTTTGAGATTATATATATATATATATATATATATATATATATATATATATATATATATATATATATATAATATATACTAGCATTATTGCCCGGCGTTGCCCGGGTAGATATATACAGATTTAAAATTTTTCATGTATTCCATCAAAAAAAATACTGGGCTGCACCCCCCCCCCCCCCCCGCTCTTCATGTTCAACTCGCCAGACAGAATGTGCTTAGCGCGTTGCTACTGAAATGATATACAAACAATAAGAAAGAAAGAAACTTAACACAGTGTTGCAGGATTCGAACGTTTGGATTGAATAAGTTTACTGTTTAATTATATTTGTTTGATACTGTTTGATTAGATTTAATTAGATTTGTTTGATCTACTATTTAATTAGAAAAAAGTTTTATAAATTACATTTGAATTTTTTTTATTTTTCCTTCAAAAACGCAGTTTTTTCCACATCACCCAAGAGACGCACTTTTTTCCACATCACCCAAGAGGTAAAGTGCAAGATGCGTTATTCCCTTTATTTAATCAAAGTAAGGCGGGATTCTGTATGAAGCCTAGGCTCAAAGTTACATTCTTTGTTATTGTTTGTATATCATTTCAGTAGAAACGAGCTAAGCGCATTCTGTCTGGCCAGATGAACATGATGAGCGGGGGTGCATCCCAGTATTTTTTTGATGGAATACATGAAAAATTTTATCCGGTCAACGCCAGGCAATCATTCTCTAAAAATAATTTGACTAATTTTCTTATGCCTTAATATAACAATTCGACTAATAGTTCGGAATGAAAGTCATGTGTCGTTATGTTTCTCTGTTTAAAGAGCTTTTCTTCCCACTGCTTAAAAAACCCCAAAACTCTAAAAGATTTATCTTGTATGAATTCAAGGAATAAGTAATTCAAATACACTCATGGACAAAAAAATTAGCGCACCAAGAAATAATTGCGGGATCGTAACGAAACTTGCAATGAAGGTACATGTCGGGGAGATATGCAAATGATTAGAAATGCAGTGTGATTGCGCATTACGTATAGCCGGTAGAGGGCGTTGAACATCGTACTCTGTGGAGTATAAAACAGGTAACCAAAGCTTGTTTGAGAGTGCTGAATCATTTACAAAGGAAGAGCTGAGATAGACATGCCATTACGCCGTGTTCGATGACAATATAAGCAGTTGTCGCAGTTTGAGAGGGGGAGAATCGTCGGGATGATGGAAGCTGGGTGGTCAGCTAGGCGAGTAGCTCGGCAATTAGGCCACTCTGATTGTGTTGTGAGTAGGTGTTGGGACCAGTGGACCCGAGAGATGTCATGTACACGAAGACCAGGCTCAGGACGCCCTCGACAGACCAGTCGTCGAGAAGACCGCCACATCGTAAGAAATGCACGCGTACAGCCAACTGCTTCATCGGCCGCCATCCAGGCACAGGTAGCACCTTCACTAGGGGCCTCTGTGTCTTCTCGAACCATACGAAGGCGCCTGGCTGAAGAACAGTTGGTATCGTGGCGCCCATTACGTGTGCTGCCCTTGACGCCCACCCATCGACGCCCCCGTTTGGAGTTTTGCCGCGCACGAGGAAACTGGACTGCAGCGGAATGGAACCAGGTCGTCTTTAGCGACGAATCCAGATTCAGTCTCGGCAGTGATGACAATCGTGTTCGTGTGTGGAGAGCCCATGGTGAACGCTTCAATCCTGCCTTTGCTGTACAGCGACACATCGCTCCCACAGCTGGTGTTATGGTATGGGGTGCCATTGCCTACAATACACGGTCACCCCTAGTATTGTTCCGTGGCACCATGAGAGCCCAGCGGTCTGTTCATGAAATCCTGCAACCACATGCGTTGCCAGTCATGCAACGGCTCCCAGGAGCCATTTTTCAACAAGACAATGCTCGGCCTCATACGGCAAGGGTGTCACAAGACTGTCTCCGCACTGTTACTACCCTTCCTTGGCCTGCCCGATCCCCAGATTTGTCTCCAATCGAGCATATCTGGGATCATTTGGGACGTCGAGTTGGGCATCCCACGACTTTGAACGAACTAGAGGTAAGGTTACCACAAATATGGAACGAAATGTCTCAAGACATCATACAGAACTTGTATGACTCAATGCCCGATCGTATCGCATCGTGCATTCGCGCTAGAGGGGGTCCAACGGAGTATTAACTCCTCCGTTCTTTTGCCTTTTTCTCTGAAATAAATTATCCTTTTTCTTTGATTTTCTTATCATTTACTTATATCAAAGTAGTCATTACGTATGTAAAATTTCGTTTCATTTTGACGACTCCTACTTGGTGCGCTAATTTTTTTGTCCATGAGTGTACATATTATATGTTAACTCTGTTTCGCGAACTTAGGGGAAAAACCTGTAGAACTCTTAAACTCCTTCCCATTTTATGATCCTCAAACGATTAATATATTTAGATCAACAGAAGGCTTCCAAAAACTGGACATGGGACAAACTTAATTTTTCTTTTCTTTTCTTCCTTTTTTTTCCAAACTTTATTAAGTTCTATTAGTTTGAACGCCATTGGCTAAAATTGTCTAAAACAGCGGATCTCAACCTTTTTAGACCCACGACTTCCCTAAACGTAAGAAAAATAAAATAAACTCTTCGCTTCCCCCGTCACCCCCAGACCAACCCTCAGACCCCCCCAAATCACCCCTCAGAACCACTCTCTTTTCTCCCGCGCATAGAATTTCCTGGTGAACGGGCTGTATCCACATTTAAGTGGTACGCACACCTCTTAGGGGCACAAAAATCATTAAAAAATTAATTTTAAAAAACTAATTGAGCCCGAAATTTCATTTTTGCTGCGTTAAGTTTCTCGGGTCCTAAACATTAACTGTGCCGAATTTGGTCCCGGTGGGTGAAACAGTCTATAATTGTATAGCAGAAAAACAAACAGATGAACTCTTATATATATATATATATATATATATATATATATATATATATGAAATAATACGCCATGTAGATACCTAGGAGCAAGTCAAATAACACTGAAAGCACAGTATTTCCAAAACTTTTATTCATATACTCTGAATGACCATGGAGTTCGACAAAAAGCAGGCAAGTAAGCACTCAGGGCCGATATAAGAAATAACGACGCTCTAGCATTGCATGGCTACATCGTACATACAGAAAGCGGAGAGTATAGAGAAACGCAAAGCTAGCGTGTTTTCGGAACAATACTTATATTGAAAAAGGGGAGATGCCTTCTAATAAGACTTATATAAAACGAATATTTCTCTGATTTATCACCAGGAGATAGAATTTTTAATTGTTTAGATCTGGTCATAGTAGATGTTTCTCAGTAGTTCATTAGACGGCTTGTGGGGCGAGAATGGAATTATTTAATACTCACTTGAATTTAAGTGTTTATAACTCAGTCAGTTCGATATAACAAAGACTACAGGGCAAGAGCGGGCCTCGGGGATTCGTTAGCAGATAACTGGCTGTATTCAGGGCTTATTTACTACTACTTTAAATTAATGGGGCGTCCATATGTTATGCAGATAGCCGCTGTGATGTCCATATATGGTAGGCTGATCACTGAGTGCAGTATAGAGACGCATGGCTTAAGGGCAAGTATAATTTTTAAATTAGGCTATTCATTGGTTAATGAATAGCCTAATTTAAAAATTATACTTGCCATTGGTTGGTGTTTATTGGTGTTCATAGGTTGTGTTTTGTTAGAAAAGGGAATATTGGAAGAAGAGTCAACTGACATTTGAAGCAGCAGTTTGAAGAAGGGAACGAATCCAAAAACAGTTTTTGTGGAAATTTAAAAAAACTTTAAAAACTTTCTTATTTATTATTATTTCTTCACAAAACATTTAAATAAGTTTCTTTACATTCACCCGCTATTTGAGTGCCTTTTACAGCTTACAAGGAGCGTCTATATGTAAATAACAGTATGGCGAAAAAAAAAAGAATTTAAATTTTTTGGCGCATGTTCCCTTCTTCAAACTGCCGATTCACTTTGAAGAAGGCCTTTTATCGTTACTTACACACACACACACACATAAACACAGATATTTCAAAATAAACAATTGTGAAAAACAAATTCTAGAGAGTATTACAGAGAATATTAGATGATACCGCATTAGTTTATAGTTGTGATGATAAAGGTGTGGTTCCACTTTCTGCAAGTACAATTCTCGAAGGCCTACAAATACACAATAAACTTGGTAATCATATTCTTATAAATGATGACAATGTCGAACTAGCTGTTCAATTCCAACGGGATTAAAAAATGATTATGGCATGCTGTGATGAATCCTATAAAGAACTAACAAAAACAAAATCACAGCGTCTGATAACCGAATTCATTTTCAAAACTGGGGAAACTAGAGAAAAACGAGATGTTAATTTTATTTAAGATACATTTGTAGATATATCGCGGTTAAATATTTCCAGTGACGAGAAGGAATTTTCACCACCGAAACACTACTGTAAACGGGCAAGTTTATTGTCTAGTAGTGACAATGAATGACTGAATGTTATATGCATGTATAAATTTAAAAGAACTCAATTTATTTTTAACCTCTTCCAACTGCCACACTTTTCAATTTAAAAAATAACCTGTATAAACATAATTAAAATAATCTTTTGGGATTTACTCTTACATATTTATTCAAGTTCAGTCGATTGAATCCAAATTTAATATAAAAACTAACATTTGTTTTTTATTAAGTATATTTGGATGGGAGCGATCTCCAATTTTTATATGTTCACTGAATCTTTTTTACAAGGTTTTTATTTTGAACGGTAGTCTCTGGAACGTATCCCTATGCAAAAAGAGAATGGGGTGCATATATTTGTGTGGGTATATACAGGTGGTAGCATATGTGTGTTTCTATATATTCCAAGCATATATTCTGTAACATTACAAAAAAGTAGCCTACTATATTTTTTAATAAAATTGTTGACTTCAGCTGATTGCTTCTTAATGTAATGTTTTCTGAAATGCTATTGAATATTATACTATATTGTGTTCTTTGAAGATACCTGAAGAGAAAATCTCTATATCGTTTTCATCAACCTTGGAACTTTACAAGTGATACTGTTCTTTCATAATTCTCTTTTTTTTATATTTTTGCAGGTATGGAATCTGCTCCAATGTTTAGTGACGAAATTCCAGATGGAGATATCAGCCTGCCTTTTGATTTGATCTTCGACAACACCACTGGAGAACGCTTACTGATTCCAACAGATGGAAATGACACCGAAAATTTGACTAATCTGATTAGACGATTACAGCCCTACATGAGTAACAGAGCTGTTGATGATGTTTCCCTAATCTGCCTACTGATTGCTTATGTCATATTAATTATCACAGGTGCTAGTGGAAATGGATTAGTTTGTATGGCTGTTGCAAGGAAACCTGCAATGCGCACTGCAAGGAATGTTTTTATTATTAATTTAGCAATATCAGATTTAATTTTATGTCTTTTCACCATGCCCTTTTCTTTGGTTGAAATCATGATGAAATTTTGGCCGCTTGGTATTTTTACATGTAAGTTAGTTGCTGGACTTCAAGCAACGAGTATATTTGTAAGCACAATAAGCATAACAGCCATCGCTTTGGATCGATATCATGTAATCGTGTATCCAACTCAAGATGCTTGCCACCCACTTCGAGTAATAATCACACTTTCCAGCATTTGGTTAATAGCGTTATTGTTATCTACCCCTTTATTCGTTTTCAAAACGGTTGTACACATACCAGTAAACCTTCCTTGGTTGAAATCAGTAAATTACTGCATTGAACGCTGGCCCATTGATCATGGCAGAGGTTTCTATTCGGTATTTTCTATTTTTTTTCAGTATTTACTGCCTATGTTCATAGTTAGCATAGCATATGCTCGTATATGCCGAAAACTTACCACTAGAATGGGCACGAAAGGAACAAAACTGAAAGAGAAGCAGGCCAGAGATAAGAAAAGGGTTAAAAAGACAAACACCTTACTTATTTCTATCGCATTAATATTCGGAATCAGCTGGTTGCCCCTGAATATTCTTAATGTGATTGGGGACTTTTTTGATCCTTTCACTGATTCTACATTTCGAATTGTTTTCGCATGTTGTCACATGGCTGGTATGAGTTCTGCATGCTCAAACCCTCTATTGTATGGTTGGTTAAATGAAAATTTTCGAAAGGAATTCAAAGAGATATTTGGGATATGCGTAAAGCCACCTACTTTACGAAAATCCAATGGAGGTAACGAGGGCACCGAATCTTTTGTACTGTACACTAAGAATCAAAACCATCAAAATGCGGTTCCAAACGCTAATCATCAAGCTCCTGCTGATACCACAGTCATTGATGGTGTTGGAGTAAGAGCTATTAAATAATCAATGGTAATACCAGGGGATTCATGTTCGAACAAACGATACTGAACGCTACAAAACCCTTACTTTGCATATGAAATTATCAAAACAAAAGTGCATTTTCTGGAAAGGTTGCTTTCATTAGTATCAAAATTTCACATGCAATCACTTAATCAACAACATTATGTCAGTAAAAATATCAATTTATTACATTGAAGTCTTTGTATTTAAGCATCAGTTTTCTAAATGTTTGGAAACAAACTTTTATTCAGATTGTGATGGGTAAATTAGTATCCCAGGATATAAATATACAAATATATACAATATATTACACTTTTATATACGGATATCCAATGTATACGTACATATATCATAAAATTCTTACAGATGTATATATACGTATGCATACGTATTCAAATGTTAATGCGTCATGGGATCATATACATTTATGAATACATATAATAAATTGCTTATAGAGATTCAATTACATAAAAAGAACCAGAAAATCTCTTTTCGTCTCTCTTTATTTCTGTCAGAGTTTAGAATTGACATAAAACTAACCACTATTAATAAACTTCCATTGCTGTCCAGTTATGAAACTTTAAAACTAATTTTTGAGTTTTTATTTACTACTGAAAATAGGGGAAGTCCATTAAACTACAGTATTTTACATTGATATATAGCAGAATACTTTGAAAATATTTTACATATGATCTTCTATTTGTAATAAGCTACCGAATTTAAATAAAAAAAGGAAGACTCCTTTTATGCAGTTGAAAAAAAGACTTTTTTTCGGAGTCGCAGATGCTGAACTTATTTTTGAAAGCATATTTATGATTTGGAAGTGAAAAAAATTAAAAAATTAAAAGTTTAAAGCGGAAAACATGTTTTTTTGACGTTCATGATGAATTCAGTGATTTTGTAAATTAATCATCTTTTCAAATGTCACAAGTAATCAGTTCACTGTCAACCTTCACTTAAAGTTTGTGTTAGGAGAAAGAAACATTAACATCAATATATAAAAATATTAAATATTAATTGAATACATCCGGAAAGGAGGAATAACTTTAGAGAATTAAACTTTTACTACTTAAAATATTAAATTTTTAGTTCTCTGTTTTTTTTACATAGTTTCTTTAATGTACGAGTAGTTATATACGTAATTATTTGTTAAATAAATCTCTTAAACTCAATATATTGTTACAATACACCTTCAAAAATAATCTATGACAACTGATACATACAGTGATAGACTTTTTGTTCTATTGTAGACCAAACATTAAGCAACTATTATGAGTTATTTTAATAAAATGATGTTGAAATAAAAAATGACATCATTGATGAAATATTTAGCATACAGGAGAGTAAATACTGTGTATTTTTATATTTATCGTATTTTAAGATTTTATATGTAAAAACTGTAAATTTGACATTTTTACATATTTGATTTCAAATCATCACCTCAAAAATTTTCATGGATGGACATAGAAAATTGCGCATCTAAAGAGCTTTTTTGTACATCAATGAAATTTGCTTCATAGATTTCATTGATAGATTTTCTTTATTTTTTAATACTATATTTTTAAGAACTTCTAGGTGAAAATACATGTTTTAGTTGAATTTTGTTTATATAATATAATATAATATAGGCTGATCCAAAAGTCTCGGAAAAACATTTTTATTTTTCGTGAGGCCAGTAAGAAGTACCCACAAAGTTTCCCTTCCGTTTGAAGTGTGGATCCTCAAGAATAACAACTTTTCCATCTTCAACAAAAAACCGGTATAATTACGAGCGCTATCTGAAGTAGCCTGGAAAGCTCAGAAAACAATGGAAATTTTAAACTGAATGGGACTTTTGAATCACCCTACATGTGTATGCTTATAATGTACAACTACGGCTGAGAGGGTGTAAATGATTGCTCAAATTCTTTCAGATATACATAAGTGCGAGCAGTTCTAAAGAAGGATAATTAATTATAGATGTGCGTGAAAGAAATATCGATCCGACATTGTTTGTAGTTATAAAAGTGCAAATTTTCTGTATCATATGTGTATTAAAAATTAAATAGTGTTTAAAATGTATTCTATTCTTGACCTATCGTAATATATATATTGCTCAATAGATATAAATATATAATGTTTTTTATGGATAAACTTCATAGATTTTATGAGTTGAAATGTTTAAGTGTTATACAAAATATAATTGTATAAATGAAATAATATTTTTTCATCCATTTATGAATGATTATATGAAATTGGAAATTATTGATCTCAAATGCAGTTTGCTCAAATTTATGATGCTTATAAAATTTTAAGGGATGTGTCATTGATAGTTACTGAAATGTTATAAATAAAATGACTGAAGATATATAAAATTACAAAATTGGAAAATGATATTATTTTCGTTTTATTTCGTTTTTATCAAATGAGGATAATTTTAACATTTCCCCATAGTTCAAATCCGAAATATTCTAATATTCTCCAGAAAATAGACGGATAATAATTTGCAAGTTGCACTCTGTATTTATCTCTTAAATGTGTAACTAATTAAAAAGTTTTGACAATTTTATTTACTATGAAACATTTAAAGAAACAAGTTTTTACTATGTTTTTAAACAAAGTCAAAAGGTTAAAGGATGTGAGCACACTGGCACGAAGAATATTTGAAAGACTTCTATAATTTTCCATTTGAGAGGATGTCCAGGTGAGAGTTACCAGTGGTAACTTTAAGGGGATGTGGACTTTAAAATTACCAAATATCGAACAAATATTGGAATTTTTTCGTGTATTGATATTTTAAAAATATGTAAGTATTGGAATAAAATGCATTTAAAATATTAGTGAAAAGTAAAATGAAAACTTGGTGGCTTTAAAAAAGTAAATATTAAAGGTAGGTGAAAAAAAATCTTTTAGATGACTTTTTCTCAAAATGAGTCATTTCCAGATTTGCAAGTCTTTGAAATGCTCCTTGCATCATAATTTTTGACGAAATTTTATAAAAACTATAATAAAGACTCCTGTAATACATTATGAATCCATTTTAGGTTTGGACATCATTCAGATTATCAAAGTTTAACTTAAGTGTAGAAAAGTGCAAAGATTTCCGGAAAATTCTGAGTACAAGCATAAAAATATTTCCTAAAAATTATCTATTCAACGAAATCAAAAAGTAATACACAACTCTGTTCAAAATGTATTTATAAGTAATATAAATGCAAATTTAAGGGGGAAAGTTAGAAATTGGATCACAAGGAGCATTTAAAAATAATAATTTAATTTTTTTAAATATTAAAAAAAAAATTAAAAGATTTATAGCATTTTATAAGGTGTTTGATATAGCTATACTTTAATGAATATCTATGCAATATTTCATATCTCTGAGGTAAAAATTTCAAAAATCGCTTTGTAATGTCCATCTTCCCCCTAAAATCATTTTTGGGCGTGAACTTAGTACTGAAGGAAAGGTGCGGTAATACGGTCAAAGAAAGGATTGGTTTGAGTGTTATTGTTATGTATTACAGAAGCACATAGATTTTGGCAACTGCCGGTGAGCTCAGAAAAGCCAAAACAATCTAACATTCTCCTAGGATAGAATGATAATGATTTTAATGTTTTTACCCACTACATTTGTAGCTTATTAAGAAATTTTGATAATTTTATTTACAGGGAAAATTTTACTTAAAAAATTCAATTTTATTTCCCAACAAGGTAAAAAGGCTTAAGGAAAAGAGCACACTAGCATTTATAGGTTGGTGATTACTAGAAAATCTGTGTAATTTTGCACTTGTGAGAGTTATCAGTAGCAACACCAAAATCATATTTGATGTTAACATAGATTTGAATTCTGTCGTATTACTATCAAAAGAAGGGCTTTCGGGTGTTTTTGTTATGTATTCAATTGTTACGTAGATTTTGGATGTTGCCAGTGGGTTCAATAGGAGGAGGTGTATGATAGGCTGATGACTAGATAAATGAATTAATGTAGTTCTTGGATGTGTTTAAATACATAATGTAATTTTCATAACTTTTTATTATTTATTTCACTGTTTTGAGAAATTCATTTCGTGAGTATGGGCTATTTTAGATAATCATGTTTAAAGGTTTCAAGTGTTATAACACGTTAGGAATTATCTTCCATGGTTCTTTGTACCTTAGCTCCTATGTCATCCTTCGGCTGCAAAAGAACGTTCATGTCGAGACAAAGATGTACTGCATTTAAGAAATAAAAATATGTTCGTTGCATGTGCAATACTGTATGAACGTTCGTATGAAATATATAATATTATGAAAAATTGTATAATTATACTAAATAACACAAAAACTTTTCAGTTACATATGTAATATTGTGTCAAACATCATACAGAAAAGATAGCCTAGAAAATGGTGAAATTATGCGAAATGTGTTGCTCAAAGTCTTCTGAAGTGCTAATTTTCCTTATACCATCCTATTTAACTATGCTTTTAACTGTAAACTAAGAATCAATGGTCTGAGTGACACAAGGGCAAAATTTTACACTTTTATTTGCAAAGAGATAATGATATTTAATAAAGTACAAATTACAGACTTATATTTTCAAGATACTCTCAAAAAATGTGGTGTGTTGAAATAGTGTCCGTTTACTTGTTCAGTAAGGTAAGATTTGAGTTTGTTATAAGAAATATTTAACAGTAGTGATTTCTATATCTACAGACGTATAAGAAAAATAAATTAATTAATTTATCTTATTGAAGTATTGTGTTGTGTTTGCAGTAAAATGTGTTTGGATAAAATTGATATTGTGGTTGTTAATATATATCCTTAAAGGTGCGCACAGAGAAAAAAATGCTAACTCTTCAAACTTAAACAGTTTGAATAAAAATTTCGAAGTAAAATATTTTTGTTCATCACTATATGAATAACGCCATCTATATATATAAAACAGTTCTGTAACTGACATACAACACACTGACATACAATGCACAGACCAAACCGCTGGACCTAAAGGACTGAAATTTTGCATGGCGATTCTTATGGTGTAGGGGTGCAATAAGAAAGATTTTTGAAATATTCTTAGATTTTTTTAAATTAAATTTTTAAGCTGTTTTAGTAACTTTTTAAAGTTTGCATTTAAAATAATAATTTGATCGTTAAAAAATTTATATCACTAGAAAGATCATAAAAATGCTTTTAAAATGAAATCTTTTTCGAATCTTTACCTCCATTTTCTGATTTTCGGTGAATTTTTAAAGATTAATTTTTAGAATTTAATTTATTAAATGCTGGTCACGTGATTTCTTTTTATGGTACTTTAAATAAATTTATCGTCACGTGATAACAACGAAATAGACAAAAAAAAATGTTTTTCTTGCTAATGCAGCAGACGATTGGACATTATCCAAAAAAATTACAAAATACAGTAA
>OU015501.1:64118692-64283692 GCA_907164885.2 Dolomedes plantarius
TTTGACATCCCTTATTCTGAACTATCTTTCGACACCGCAATTTCCAGGATAATAATGCCTTTTGAAGTGTCAGAAGAGGTATTCTATCCCATTCCTCCTGAACAGCTTTCCAGAGTCCTGTAAGGGTTTGGGACGACGTTTGGATAATGCAGATTTTAAAAGTCCGAAAGCACAAAAATCCATAGGTAATACATCGGGAGATTTAATAGGGATATCAGTGAAGGGTATGGCATTGATAACAGTTTTTTGTTCCATTTCTTTTAGGAAATTTACAGTGGATTTTGATGTGGGACTGCTAGCTTTGTCCTGACACAGTCTCACAGATTGGTGGCACAGTGGGTAAAGCGATGGTATTTCATTCAGAAAAATTGGCGATAAAATATGTTCCTGATAGTATTTGGAGTTAATCTTGACATTCTTTCCCTCTCTCTTTATTTTTAACTTGCCATTATAAGAAAAACCAGCAACAATCATGAATCCCTTAGAAAAACTTTCTTTCGATTGTTTGAACCATGTACTTAAATTTTTTTCTCCCCTTTTATGATAATAAATGGCTCTTTTTTTGTTGCAATCATTTAAATACACCCATGATTCATCTATTGTTACATTTGTTTTCCATTTTTCTTTGGATAAGTGTTTCTCATATAGAATTCTGCAGCGTGTCCTGCGTTGAGCGATATGATTTGGAAGAAGACGATGCACATTGCGTTTTTTCACTTTCTTAATACACTGCTGGCCACCCAAATTGGAACACTAAGAAAGACAAGAGATATCACAACAAAATTTATTTTGTAGATAACATGTTGACCAAGCATCAAATGATTAAATTTATAGACTTCTGTGAAATGTGGTTCCTGTCAAAATCAGTAGCCAGAGTAGCCGCCATTGTTGGATATCCCCGCTGCCACACGCCTCGGCATTGATTCAAAGAGACTTTGGATGAGTCCTTGGGGTACAGCAGAACAAGCAGCTTCCACACGTTGTCAAAGTTGATCTGCTGTGGCAGCTGGGGATGGAATCTGGGTCAATCGTAGAGCAACCATGGACAACATGTTTTCTATCGGCGAAAGATCTGGAGAGCGAGGCGGCCAGGGAAGCAATTCAATCTGGCGATTGACGAAGAACCGTTGGCCAATGCGTGCCAATGCGTGTGGTCGCGCATTATCCTGTTGAAATATGGCTGTGGGCAAGCCCTGCAGGTAAGGAAGGACAACTGGCTTCAACACCTCGGAGATGTAGCGCTGGCTGTTTAAAGTACCGGCAACGCGTACTAGAGGTGTGCGAGAGTGATATCCAATACCACCCCATACCATAATACCCGGAGCAGGACCAGTGTGGTGGTGCATAACGCAGCTGTTCAGCATCCTCTCTTCACGGTGTCTCCAGACTCGAATGCGACCATCGTGGTGTTGCAGACAGAAGCGTGACTCGTCAGTAAAGACAATTCCATTCCATTCTGCCGTCCACATCCTTCTGTCATCGCACCATTGGCGGCGGAGATGTCTGTGGTTCTGCGTCAAGGGTAGACAAAGCAATGGACGTCTTGCGGACAGACCACTCTGCTGTAAACGGCGTCGAATGGTACGCGCAGACACTGGATGATGCGTTACAGACTGCATGTGCTGTGCTATGGTTCGTGATGTGACTGAGCGATCCGTCACTGCCATGCGCACAATTTCCCTGTCATCACGTGAAGTGGTGCGCTGAGGTGGATGCGAACGAACACGCCGGTCCATCGTACCCTCCTGCATCCAACGACCACATATCCGCATTACAGTTATTTGGTTTCATCCAACACGACTACCGATTTACCTGAAAGATAATCCACAATCTCGGTAGGCCACTATCCTTCCTCTGTCGAACTCGGATACTTGATCAAAAGATGATCGCTTTTTTCGACGAGGCATAATTGATCGTTTTTTTTTTTAAAAACCACAAGAAAAACACAATTTCCGAACTTGAAATCGTCGAAATCTCCAAGCCTTAAATAGCGCTTTGTAGTGGCGCCACAGGCGCGCGTGATGTGCGTCTGCGCTGAAATTCTAATCATTTGCATATCTCACCTCCGCTAAAGCATGTTGTAAATTTCATGTTATTTGTATGTTTCCTTCAGGGTGTTTCATTTACAGTGGCCAGCAGTGTATTTTCCCAGTTTCTGTAATATCTGGTCTTCTTTCTATAGGTCTCTTGAGGTCAAATTAGCTAAGATTTTTCTTTGAAGAATGACAATACACTTAACAATCAATGGAAAAAGTTAAACTCTTTAAGTTTTTAAAAATGAAACACTGAGGAGATAATATGTCGGTTATTACGTAACGGTATTTAAGCATGTAATGAAAATATTATTAAGAATGAAACTATGAAAATATATTTTATTTCAGTGTGAGATATGCGTAAAAAAAAGGTATTTTCTCGTGGAATGTATTTTGCTAACCACTGTTAATTTAGTACAGCGAAATAGAAACATTATTACTTTATTAACAGTATTCCCACTTTATGGTTAATTAATTATAAATTTTTGTAGCATACATATAAAATTGCTCTCTGACACTTTTAGCTATCCACTAGCGTGCAAGTTTCATACTTTTAATAACGATAGCCATGATTTATGGCTTAGAGTAATGGAAAGTCAGTATTATAGATTCCGATAAAGGGCAAAGCCCATGTAACAAGGTCAGCGTCTGAAATACATGTAGGTAAGGGGGAGCGGTGTTTTCGGTAACTTTCGAAGTGTGGGAATAACATATTCAAATGAACTGCTCATTTCATTTAAAATAAAGATTTCAAGAACACAATAATATAGTTTCTGTATTGGATGCAATGAAGAATTAAACATTTTTGTTTGCAATAATAGGTATGCTTCAGGCACAAATGTGCAGCTTTTATTTCCTTCTTATGGGTTACTTACATTAAAATGCATTATAAATCATGTTCCAGAATTGTTTCATCTTTTCCACAAAGTGAAGCAACACATGCCTTAATAGCCCAAACATGCCTTGTAATATTACAGTTACTTTACTGAAGGTACCATTTCTCCTTATAGGGTACCATTTGACCTCAAAAAGTAGACATATTGTGATTTTCCCTTTGCATTTTATTGAAGTAACACTGAAGAAATTCTTCAATAAATTTTGAACTAGGGACGTCGCTTTGAAACTATATCATTGCGGCAAGACTTTCTATGTATGTAGTACACAGGGGCACGTGCAGACCGAGGAGATCTGTACGTGTCTTTGGGATCGAGGAGAGGTCACAAAGGTGACTGATAACAGACGCACCTCCGCGAGAAGTAGCAATACGATATTTGAGACAGCTATGATAACACAGACGAATTATAGACAGACTTTTTCAATTTTGACTAGTAAGGATACTCCTGTAGTGCAAAAGAGGGTAACACCGGGGAGATAATTTACACATGGTTATATCCTTGGGTCATAACCTTAATTAAACTGTGATCCTAAACTAGTCGATCTCATGAAGATAACGCTCTGATAATTCGCCTGCCAACAAGAGAGGTCTCAAGTAGACCATCATGGTTGTTTTAGAATTTGATTAGAATGCACTGTTGCAGACAACTCGCAGTAGTCGTATAATCGCACTTTCAGTTGATACTTCTCTGAAATATAACGTGGTTTCTCATTCATATAACTTTCCGGTGATAATGAGATTCAACTGTTATAACAGCGAAATAAATCTGAAAATTAAATAGCTTTGTTTTGAAGAAAAATTTAGGGACCTAAAATTAAACCTGTGTCCCACCCAAATAGATTTTTTTCTGATTCCGTAGATGGTTCTATAATTGAGTATGCCAGAACTGTTTCAAAATCAGCGGTCATACCAAAAGTTTTAAGGTTTTGAGAACAAGGTGTGACTTAGGTTATCTTACGGTACCATGCTGACTGAACTTATTTAATGAACTGAAAAGTTATGAAATCAGTTTAGTACTTTTCATAATCCCTTGGGAACATAATAGTGGATACATACGGAAAACTGCAATGTGATAGTACATAATGGGTTTATTCCCAATGAAGGACATGTGCCTACAAGTATTTCCTATTGTAAGCATGCCACTTTCATTTGACATTTCAGGAAAATCAATGGAAAACTAAAGCCGGATGCTCAACTTACTACAAGCATCGGGGTTCTAATCCCCTAATCTCAGAGTTCGAAACTTCCAGAGTTCATTGTCGATGGCGTCTGGCGCATGCTGATCATAACAGGAAAGAGAGAGATGCAGATTCCAAAGGAGTTTTCTTTGAAGAAAAAAGTCTAAACCGCTGTAAACTACCAGATATTTCACCAACAAAAGCAACGAAATTCTGGAAGCGTACTTGAAAAAGACAGTATCCCAAGTACACTAAAATTTACGGTAAAATTCTAAATGTTCGGGCACCAATAAAATTTACGACTAATTTTATGGATAAACCGTAAAAAATAATGCAGTTTTCAACCTAATAATCATCACGTTTCAGGGCAGTTTCAAAATTGATAGTTTAAAAACATTAATCTGAATTAAATATTTCTTAAACTCAAAATGGCTGCTGTTCATGAACAGGTACCAAGAAAACAATTATGACGCATGGAGAAATGTAGTTATGCAATCTCGAAAAGGAACAGTTATGCCTAACATCCGTCCCCTGAAAGTCAAACATCATCAAGAATAACAACTGTCAAAAAATAATTGAAATTTCATAAAATTAAGAGAAATAGAAATTTTTGGCATTTTTACTTTAAACACTTTCAGAAATATATTCTAGTATCACAATACATTATCTCTATAAAATCCTTTATAAAAATGTAATATTTTACCTTCAGAATTTATGAAAAAAACGTTGAGAGATGGTAATTTTAATGACGGATTTCTCTTTATGTTTTCTTGAGCACACTATCCGTTTATCTTACTGAAAGTTTTAAAGTGTACAAAGTATTATCATTTCAAAAATTAATGCCAGCAATATGTTGTGTACAGCTGGTAATACAATCGAAAATCCAGGCGGGCAGCGTCAAATTCCAATAACAATTATAGCTATGATAGAAATATAATGGGGCCTCTAAATTGCAGTACGTAGCGTAAACCCAGTACACAAAGTTATTGTTTTTGCCCGAAAATATTTAATAACGTGGAAACATAAATTGTGTGCCTAAAACTTAAACGATAATCACGGATTCAGAGAAAAATAATGATTAGAAAATTATTTTCAAAGAGAAAAACATCAGAGGTGAGTTACACATTATAATGTAATTGGACAGCTGAATATTTTAAACACTTATTCTTAAAGTAATATCATATATATCTAACTTAAAAAACATGACTGAGAGTATAACCTAATATTTTAATTTCTTTAAAATAGTGTCCTTTGTCATAATATGTTTGAAAATATGCTAAAATTACATACAGATTGTATAGTTTCATTATATATTTTTTATGATGGCAACATTTATATAACACTATTTTAGAAGAAGGCTATTTTAGAAGAAACTAAAATTTTAGATTTAAAGTTATCTCGACGCTATATTTTTCGGCGCAGATTAATCTCATATATTTTCTTAAAAGAGAACAATTTAAAAATTTACCTCAATTTTGATTAAAAAACTAAATCTCAATTTAATTTCTTTTAAAAACAATTCAAATAATATGTAATCTTTATTATTTTTTTCTAGAGGTAGATTAAAATCATCTAAGCATAAAAATTTTACAAATACACTGAAGAATATTTTTAAAGTTAAAGAACTGCTAACAGAAAAAGAGTTTAAAGAGAGAAAAAATACGATTTAAAAACTATTTTTTGAAATTGTTAAGCTAATCTTTCATTTTTCAACTTTAGCTCAGGTTTTCTTAGGAAATTTTTACTACAGTTTTTCTAATATGCAAAGGATTTATATATATCTTAAAAATTGATATAAAAATACTATTATGGGTTTAAAATATACCGACATTTTAATTAAATCTTGGGAAATTATTTTTATTAATGTTAGGAAAATTAAACTCTACTCATGCATTTGAGATTCGTAGCATGAGGATAAATTTTAATTTTGTGGTACCAAATACGAATGTCCATCCATCAAAGGGTTCTTTATAAAATTGTATTTTATCGTATGTATATTTATTTTTACTCTTGCACCCACTGTGTTTGTATATATAGATAGAGGAACTTGCTGTACCTTGAAGCTATTTTTAATTATGTTTATAAGTTTAATTATGTTTTAATTTTTTTTCATTCATGTAGTACATGAAAAAAATAATGTTGCTTTTTGATACTTGAAAAAGTCTGTTTCAACCTGTATTTTTTATATTTTTTATTTGAGTTATTTCCATGTTTATTAGACAGTTTGGAATTAAAATATACTTAGGACGAAGGTTCAATTCGCTGTTGTACCTTGGACAGTCATGTGTTGTACTTTGGTATTACTGATTTTAATTTTCATTACACAATTCAAAAGAATAAATTTCCCTCTAACCCAAACCTGAATTAGATATCTAAAAAAAATCAGGTAAGTATGTCAGTTAAACTTTATTATAAACATAATAAACAAATCACAAAGGAATTTGAAAATGAATATCGGTTGTTCGGTTAAAAGCTGTAACTCTAGACAAGAATATGACTTACGGTTCTTCTCACAATTATGTCCTTCTCAAATGTTTTTAGAAACATTCGAAATTTCACCCGCCATTAGATTCTTACTCCAGAATTTATCCTATTTTTTATTACTTGCTTTTGTAAATTCCAGGCTAACTGACGAATTCGTTTTTAAGTTAAACCAAACTGAAGTTGACAGCTCTTTGGATATATCTGATTGATAGGAAATCCCCTTCATTAGTAAATACTTGTTTCGCATTGTTATTTTAGAAATATGAAAATGTAATCATTCCTGTTTCTAAATATTTTTAATTAATTAGAGTAGCCTAATTAGAGTAGTTTTAGAAAGATTTTAAATATTTAGCAGCTCCATAAATTGTCGTTTTTTACTTTTCTTTTTTTGAGAACTAAAACTTTCTCAATTCTTCTTTATCTATAGCCTTCCGCTCAACACCAGAATCCCTCCGAGGTTGGATTCTCCCCTGGGGAATCAATAGAAAGGATATAATGATAAAATGGGAATTTACAAACAGGAGGTTGTACCTTGGACCTATTACAGTAGCCAACAAAATTTAACTTTTTTCTGTAACATTGATGAAAACAGTTCATCTTTATGTTTTTAAGGGTGCTGAACACGGAAATGATAAGGAAAATGCAAGTTTAGCTCTCGTTTTTTAGTTATTGAAACTTTTCAGAATTGCCCTTAAAAGCTTATTCATGTATTTACCTTTAGTTCTCTCTCGGAGGAAGGTCACTGATGGCGCAATCGCTTTGCCTGCCTTTTGTATTCTGTTGCTGGTGATTCCCTGATGAGCGTCCAGCAGTACTGTAATCCGCTAAAATTGATTCACTCCACATTCCTTGGTATCTTTCTTCCATGTCCAAAATATCTTGGCGGAGGCGTTCGCCATGTTCGTCGCTAACAGCACCACAGTTTTCGGGGAAGAAGTCCAAGTGTGAATGTAAGAACTTTAAAGACATGTTACACACCAGTCTATCGTAGCATTGCAGAAGATTTCCCACAAGATCCTTATAGTTTTCTGCCCTATGATCATCAAGGAAGTTTTTGAACACATGAACAAAGGAATCCCAGGCTAACTTCTCATCACCTTTGAGAATATTATTGAAATGTTCATCCTTAAACAGTTTGCGTATCTGTGGACCAATGAAAAATCCCTCTTTTATTTTGGCTTCACTGACACTTGGTAATTTCGTAGACAAATGCAAAAATGCTTCCCCAGTCTTATCCATTGCTTTTAAGAAGTTTTTCATAAGGCCCAGTTTTACATGAAGAGCAGGGAGTATAATTTTGCTTGATTCGACGAATGGTTCATATAAAACATCGTGTGTTCCAGGTTTAACTGATTGACGCACAGGCCAATCCTCATGTCTGTAGTGACGTGCCATTGCACGGCTGTCCCATAAACACAAAAGGCAACATAATTAGATATAATATTGTTGCAGGCCAAGTAATATCGCAATGACTTTCAGATCACCGGAAATTTGCCACTTAAACTTGTCATAGTTTACTGTGCATAACAGTTGCTTCATGTTCTCATACGTTTCTTTCATTTGTGTAACTAATCGGGACAGATGGAAACACATTTGCATTATGCAGAAGGACAGATTTTAGACTTAACTTTGATAAATCGATGAACAGTCTCCATTCATCAATTTTGTAGTCAATTTTCATACCTTCCATGAGAATGTTTATGTTACTACAAAATACCAAATTATTTTCACTGTTGAACCACTGAAAGAAAGGAGTATGGCGGTCACGGAACGCAGTCACATTTACCGTCTGGTCGGGACAATTCCATTGCTGCAGTTTGGAAGCCAACATTTCGGCTTTACCTTTAGGTAATTGTAGATCTCTTACCAGATCATTCAACTCACATTATATGATTTTATGTTGCTGTGTATTTTTGTAAGGCGATAACGTCATGTCTTTTACCAACCGCGGAATTTCGAAAACAATATCGGGAAGGCTCAAAGGAAATGCTTATCATTAAATGATACGACCCCCCCCCTCATATATCGAAAAATAGAGCTAATCGGGGATTTTCATGGTTGTTTTCGTGATCAACGTAGTCGATTTAGTACAGAACAACTCATTTTGATCTTGTTACATTTTCACTGTTGGCTAGTGTTATCAAGGTAAAAATGAATTCCCAGTCCGAGGTACCACAGGTTCTCACTCGAAACAAATGTTCATTTCTCCAACCTGGATGTTACGCAAAAGTCATGATTTGCGATTGCTATGATTCTAACTGGTGACTAATTTAAGAATAGCATTCTTTTTCTATTAAAATGCTGTTAAAGTTTCGAGAGGAAACAAATTAAAACATCAAAATATTTAACTTTGGCCCACCAGACTTAATAAATGAAGTCAACAGTTAGACTGAAATGGGGAGGATTTTTATTCTAGGTACACTAAGCAGCATGATGCCCATACACTAGTTGCACATAGATAAATTTCGCTTACCACTTCCAAAAAAGTAACCAGACAGAGCTGGCGACTGTCTAGGACCAAATACATTTGGTTGAAAGTACAGCAAGTTCATATCTATATATATCTCTCTCTACACTAGAAGGGATCTACACTGCTGGATGCAATGCACATCCTTTCTCGAGGGAATTCAACGCAAAGTGTCTTTCCAGCGGGTGCCTTCCCACTGCGGTGTCGAAGGAAATGAGAAAGCTGACTTTTTGGCAAAGAGAGGTTGCAATATAACTCAGGAATTAAACAGAAATTTGTCATTTCATGCATCAAATATAGAAATAAATTTAGACATTCCTTCTAGAGTTTACAGCGGCTGCCCACTCTTCTCGTGCTAAGCCCTGGAGTGTTCTCAGCACCAGTTCCCATTGTGTTTCAGATGCTCCTCGTGTGATACCACTTTTATATTTTTGACTAGGTACGACTGCATCCGTGCCTGTCTCTTTCATTTTAATTTTGTTAACTCACCTGTGTGTATTTTATGTTCAACCGGACAAAATATGACTGCTGCGCATATAGACCAATGCGCAGCATTATCTTATAGTAATTGTGTTGTAGAAAAATATTGAAGAGCACGAAGCCCTATGACCTAATAGTCAACATGCTGGCATTTGAAAAATAAATCTCTCTCTTTCTCTCTCTATGTTTGCCTGTCTGTCTGTCTGTATATATATATATATATATATATATATATATATATATATATATATATATATATATATATATATATAGAGAGAGAGAGAGAGAGAGAGAGAGAGAGGCTGTTCGCACATTTTTTAGACGATTTTGGTAAGCGGTAATAAAAGATCGTTTGCTGCAAAAGAAATAATAGCAACTGTACTATGTTTTTAAAAGTCAAAATTATAAATTTACGGCTTGAAAGTTTTGTTTTTATTCAAAATGGCGTTTTTAACAAAGCAGTGGTTCGAAGGCTACATTTATGCTCTTTCAGAAGAGAAATATGCATACTCCGTTATCTCTCTCTTGCAAAAACGATGTGAGAGTCATGGTTTTGTGATATCTAAAGCGTCGATAGGTAATATCGTCAACAAGAAAGGAAAAAAACGTCAAATTGGAGTCTCAAGTGGGACAAAAATTCCAAACAAGTATCCAAGGTAAAAACGGATATCTTCGACTATTGCAAAGGTACGTTGTTTAATGTTAAAAGAAAATCCCCCTAGTCAAATGACAGTTGCAAAATCATTAAAATGCTCGGTGTCCACTGTAAACAAAATGATAAACGTTGATTTAAATCTTAAGAAAGCGAAAAAACGCAATGTGCATCGTCTTCTTCCAAATCGTATCGCTGAACGCAGGACACGCTGTAGAATTCTATATGAGAAACACTTATCCAAAGAAAAATGGAAAACGAGTGTCACAATAGATGAATCATGGGTGTATTTAAATGATTGCAACAAAAAAAGAGCCATTTATTATCATAAAAGGGGAGAAAAAAATTTAAGTACATGGTTCAAAGAATCGAAGCACAGTTTTTCTAAGGGATTCATGATTGTTGCTGGTTTTTCTTATAATGGCAAGTTATAAATAAAGAGAGTGGAAAAAAATGTCAAAATTAACTCCAAATACTATCAGGAACGTATTTTATCACCAATTTTTCTGAATGAAATACCATCGTTTTACCCACAGAGCCATCAATCTGTGACACTCCATCAGGACAAAGCTAGCAGTCACACATCAAAATCCACTGTAAATTTCCTAAAAGAAATGGAACAAAAAACTGGTATCAAGGCCATACCCTTCACTGATATCCCTACTAAATCTCCCGATGTATCACCTATGGATTTTTGTGCTTTCGGACTTTTAAAATCTGCATTATCTAAACATCGTCCCAAAACCCTTATAGGACTCTGGAAAGCTGTTCAGGAGGAATGGGATAGAATACCTCTTCTGACACTTCAAAAGGCATTATTATCATGGAAATTGCGGTGTCGAAAGATAGTTCAGAATAAGGGATGTCAAATAGAACATTTAAAACACAAGAATTTTATGTAATTTAGTTTTGTGAATACAATATACATCGTCTAAAAAATGTGTGAACAGCCTCTGTATATATGTCAGGATTAATCAAGTTAAAATTTAAGAGGGCTTCAGGACAATTTTTTATTTGGCACCGAGCGCCATCTTTTTCACAGAGCTTAATTCGAAATGCTTCGCGTGAATTGGGAAAGATAATCCCTTTTTGAGATGTAACCTTGACACGCGTCTGTGGTCAGCCGAACGAATGTATTTTTAGAGCAAGCAAAGGCGTCGAGTAGTGAAACTGTTACATAATGCCAGACGTGGAGTGAGTTCTAGAAGTTTTCACAGGGAATTCACGAAGGTTTTGCGCTTGAGTTTTAACAAAAGGTTTAATATAGCGTTCTTGGATTCCGAATTGAGAGGTAGCACGCGTCACGAGATGAGAGATCGAAAATGGCACAGATTGAATCGTCATAAAGTCGCATAGGATTAGGAATTTTCGCGGGAAAAAATTAAATTACCCCATAGCCGTTTAAACATAAAGTTAGTATTAAATTTTTTAAAATTTGTCCAGGTTTCGATCTCTCATCTCCGTGACAGCGTCTTCCTTCGGCAGAAAGCTATTATTTTGGTTTAGGCATTTCTTACTTAAAGTTTGTTTGGTTTTTCGCCGTTTCGTTCGTTTCGCCGATTCGTCCGGGTTCGTTCATTTGGTGGATGCCGTCTTCACGCTCCGAGGTGCCTTCATCGACGGATTCTGGCTGCCATCGTCGAAAATTCGTCGGTCATTGCTATTTTTTGCTTTCTGGATTTCGCCGAGATGGATGAGTTGTGCTGTTTTCACGACATTATTTTTTTTCTGCCCCTGAGGATCAGGTTAAATTTTGGATGCGCCTCTACAGTGTTTTGTGTTCAACATTTCATCGCGGACATCGTTCCTGAGTTCCAGATGCCGTTTTTTTTATTTCTTCCGTCTGTGTTCTGCTCGTTGAACATGGGCAGTTATGTCTATAATGGTGCAGTGTTTTTCGCTCATTTCTTCGTGACTTCAACGTTTTCTGTTACAAGATTTGTGTATCATCAGATGTGTTTCAAATGTGTTCAGAACGACATCGCTATGGGCGTCGGCTATCACAAAGAAGAGTGTTTAGCTTTTTCCAGGGATCCATCACGTAATGTACTATTTGACAAACAAAAAAAAATTCTCTCTAGCTAAATCAAAGAATAAAATTTTAAAAAGAAAAATGTGTAAAGAATATTAAAAATATGATTATTAAAAAAATATGTGTTTAATGATAAAAAATGTGTAAAGTGAAATTTAAAAGGTAAAAAAGGAAAAAATGATTTAAATAAAAATCTTTGGGATTTTTTTAAAAGGAAAAAGTTTGATGTATAAGTGACGTTTTAATATGTTGTGTCAGAGTAATAAACAAAAAAATATGGGTTTAAGAAATGTGTTTTGATGATTATTATTAAGATTTTCGAGTTTTGGGCTTTTTGAAGAAATTTACATTGTGAATTTATTGAGATATTTGAGTATTGCCTACTGAAATTGAATATTATTATAATTTAAGCCCGTAAGATTTCTTGATGTTTCTCACCCCTGTTTACTGAAGAATAGATTCACTTTGGTCAATTTTGGAGGTTTGGAAATTTAATTTTTCTGACACTTCCCATTGGTTTGTTAACATTTTTATTTTTCAGTGGAGTTTAGACTGCTGAATAAAATTTGATATTTATGTGTACTATTTTGTTGGTTTTGAAAAGAATTTGAGTATGAAAGATTTTATAATGTTTACAGAAAAATTAACTAATAATTTGAAATTGAAATGCTTGTAAATTATTTGAGGATGAAATTAAAATGTTATCCATCTCTTTCCTTGGGGAGGGGGGGAAGCAAGGTATAAGATATGAAGTTAAGGAATAATTGTAAAATTTTTAAACATAGAGATCGAAAATGAGAGATCGAAAATGGCACAGAATGAATCGGGATATTAATTAGTAATTTAAATAAAGGATTTAGTTGTAAATTAAGTGTGTTTAATTCCACAGGCCTACGACTGTACTGACTGCCTGGATTTATTATAATTATTAGTGGGAACGAGTTTAGAGGGAGGACGAGAATTTAAGCTCGTCATATATATATATATATATATATATATATATATATATATATATATATATATATATATATATATATATATATATACATACATACATACATACATATATATATATATATATATATATATATATATATATATATATATATATATATATATATATATATATATATATATATATATATATATATATATATATATATATATATATATATATATAAAGTTAATAACATGAGACTCCACAAAGTAGAGAATCAATAGAATATTCAAAGTTCGCAAAAAATATTCTAACTTCCACAAAGTAAGTTTTCAAGCATATGAAGAGCCTAGTAAATATTAATCTATGAAAATTAGTCATAAGGAAAAATATTCAATCCAATCAAATTCTTTTATGTCAGAAAATAAGACCTTTGAATTTACGCAGCTAAAAATAAGAAACTTAATAAACGGACACCTTAGAGATAACATTTCCTGTGAAATAAGATCTGATGCTCGTCAACAAAAACAAACGAAAAGGATATTCGATGTCCAATATAGTAACCGCCTATTTCAGCATATTATGAGAGAGAAAATAAAATTTCACTGAAATGCAAGAAATTTTCAATATGCAAATCATTCTGACAAAGTGGGTGCAATATTAAAGAGAAAAAAAATAAGAAGCAATCATCATTTTTATATTGTGCAATAGCAATTCTGAGGGAATTATGAATTGATAAAAGAATCTTCTTTCATAAGAAGGATATTTTTATTAACCATAATAGTTTCCTTTTCAAATGACAGTAATGCTAGTTTTGAACATGTCAATGTCTTTCAAGCGAATTTGAAAGTCACTTCCTGAATATAGTTCAATTGGAATGAAGTTATTTCTTGACATAATAATAGTAAAACACTGAATTTTCTGAATGGAGTGTAACCTGTCTAATCTAAGAGGTCTTCAGCTTTTCTTAAAAATTATTAATTAGATCAAAAGTTTTATGAAAAGCAGGATTTTTGTTTGTGAATGGAAATCTTTCTTTTCAAATATAAACAAATATGTTGAAGAAATGGAATGGTGAAATAATGAAGTTTGTCTCAATTTTTTGAAAGATATATTTATGAAATGAAATAATTTTATAAAATATAATTACAGAATTAAATTTTATTAAATTTGTGACAAATTTGTTGAAAGACTTTTTAACAACAACGAGGAAGATATGATATGAGTAAATCCTTGCGTTTGGAAGAGTATTTATTTGTTTATATATTAACTACTGATCTATCACACTATTTTAACCATTTAAGTATTTCACTTTAACTTAAAAATCGATAAGCGGGGACCATTTGCTTTTTAAAGAGACTTTCTGATAGTTACACAATTCACGATGGTTTTTAACGAGTCTCATATTCTCCCTCCTCTGAATAAGACCCTGTTGGAGTTGGGGATAAGACTTGAAATAAGACCGTGAAATCACTTCATTTTTGGGTGTTGACTAGTTTAATGCAGGTTTTATTAAATTTGCCTGCATTACTTTAATATCTTTATTTCTTTAATATCTTTCATACGTTATTCTATCACCTTTAAAGGGAAGAGAATGAATCTTTAGGTCTACTATTTTCCAGGCTGATTAATATCACATAATTAAGGGGACAGGGGAATTCAACCTCGAATTTTTTAATTTTCAATTTTTAACTCTATATTCAAAACTAGCTGAATATCCGTGCTTCGATACGGAGTATATTCAAATTAAATACAACGGTCAATGTATGCAGTTAATGCCAAAAAAATATATTTATAAAAACATCGTAACGGATATTTTTATAGACAAAATAATATAGAAGAAAATATTCAAATTAAATCTAATAGAACATACTTAAGAATATAGTACAGTTAATATAGTACAGCTTTAGGAATATTTCTTTTACTGTTTTTTAATATGTTTTAATAATATCCAATCGTCTGCCGCATTAGCAAGAAAAAAAATATTATTTTGTGTATTTCGTTGTTATGCACGTGACGCAAAATTAGATTAAAGTATCACAAAAAGAAAAGAAACCACTTGGTCAGCATTAAATAAATTAAATTCTAAAAATTAATATTTAAAAATTCACCAAAATCAGAAAATGGAATTAAAGATTCAAAAAGATTTCATTTTAAAGGAATTTTTATGATCTTTCTCGTGATATAAATTTTATAACCCTCAGATTATTATTTTAAATGTAAACTTAAAAATAAGTTACAAAAACAGTTTAAAAATTTAATTTTAAAAACTCTAAGAAGAATTTTTCACAAATCTTTTTTAGTGCACACCTATACTATAAGAAGAATCACCATGCAAAATGTCAGCCCTTTAGGTCCAGCGGTTTGGTCTGTGCGTTATAGGTCAGTCAGTAAGTCAGTCAGTCAGTCAATAAGTCAGCCAGTTACGGAACTGTTTTATATATATAGAGGAGAATAATTAATTTTCTTTTTTACTACATTGACGATTTCTAGAATTCCCAATAAGGATTTTTTTGCAGAATAGTGCCTGTTTTTTAAAAATGCTAACATTTTTCAAAATGCTCCATGAGCATTCCATATCAATTAAAAACTTTAAATTGTTTATTATAAGTTTACCATATATTTATAAATATAATTGTGCATTTAATTCTTTTTTTGTATGGATCTAAAGTTTTAAATAATTTTTTTTCTATTCTGCTTGTATTTTTTTATATTTTTGCATGGTTTCACTTCATTTTATGGTCTTCAAAATTTAAAAAAAAAATTTATTTTAAAGAATTATGCACAGTTTTGTTACAAACACTTCAATAAACAATCTTGAGAAATTTAGAAGAAATCAGAGGAAGTAGTTCAGTCAGCCAGTTACGGAACTGTCTTATATATAGAGAGGAGAGTAATTAATTTTCTTTTTTACTACATTGAAGATTTCTAGAATTCCCAATAAGGATTTTTTTGCAGAATAATGCCTGTTTTTTAAAAATGCTAACATATTTCAAAATGCTCCATGCGCATTCCATATCAATTAAAAACTTTAAATTGTTTATTATAAGTTTACCATATATTTATAAATATTATTGTGCATTTAATTCTTTTTTGTATGGATCTAAAGTTTTAAATAATTTTTTTTCTATTCTGCTTGTTATTTTTTTATATTTTTGCATGGTTTCACTTCATTTTATGGTCTTCAAAATTAAAAAAAAAAATTTATTTTAAAGAATTATGCACAGTTTTGTTACAAACACTTCAATAAACAATCTTGAGAAATTTAGAAGAAATCAGAGGAAATAAATGCTGATGGTACATTTTAAAATATTCTAGAATTTTTGAAGAATTTTTTGAAAAGCAGGTCTTATTCTTACTAAATACTTATTTGTGAGTTCGATGTGTAATCAATGTACTAGAAAATAATTATTCTCCCTTTTTATGTAGAGTAAAATATTGAATATTTTAAAAATACAAGGTTAAAGGTCCCTTGATCCCTTAAGCAGTATCTTTATTTTTCGTTAAAAAAACTGTCCCGTTGCAAGCACGCAAATTTTTCAGACATATTTGCAATTTTTTTTTTGAGAATTACAAGTTTTTATGTCACAGAGTTTGAAAAATATCAACATAATTTGTCCCAGACCTTAGAGATGTGATAATCTATGCATTCCATATCATTTTTACTATACTAAAACAATAGGTATTTAAAAGAGATAAACGTTGCAAATATTAATTTTAATGCCTCAGAAGAGGGGATAAAACACTCAGCTTCTTTAAAACTCTTTATACAACATCATGAAAGAGACTTCTTAAGGGGACTCGGTACCAAAATTTTTTTTTTCTTAAATAATGCCTATATTAAAATTCTGAAATCATATTTAAGTAAGTCTGAATGATACAAAATGATAAAACATTTCAAATTGTTAACATTTTTATAATTTTTTATAAAAATTTGAATTTTTTAAAAAAAATTCAATAATTTTCAAATTCCTACTTCTTTTTTAATTTTTATATTTGGAACTAGATTTTTTTACCACTTGTTCATCATACCTAACTACATAAAACTTCTGAGCAGATTTTAAATAAAATAAGTAGATCAGGGTAAAAAAAAATAAAATGTGGTTGCATATGGAAAAAACGATAGAAAATAGTACTTTTTTAGATTCATAAATTTTTTTAAAAAGTTTTTTCATAGATATCAAAAAACCACTCAGATGTTTTGATGCAGTAAGTATCAAGATTAATCAAAAAAAAAATTAGACTATTTGCATTAGAATTGTAGAAGCCTTAGCATTTCGAAGATGGGGAGAATTTGAAAAATCACAAACTGAGAAAAATGAGTTTAAAGATTTCATTTATAGAAAAACCATATTAAATATAATCTTACTTCATGAAAACTTTTTTGCCAACAATAATAGGATATATTATTTGTTTTCACAACAAAATATAAAAGCTAGAAACCTTAATTTAAAAAATTGAGATGCATATATAAGCTGTTATCCACTCGTTTACTGCAGTAAAATTATCTTGAAATAGACAAATGCTGTAAATGTACAAAAATTAAGGCATAATATATACTACTTACTTGTTATATATTTATAATAAGATGCACTACTGTCATAAATCCTAAATAATAATAAACATAAACTATTAATAGCTTAAGATATGAATTTTGAAACCACCAAATTTTAATATTTCAATTTCTAAATTTAATGAACAAGGGTCAATTACTTTCCAATAGATTTAAAAGTTGCCAGCACTATAAGTAATTCCTTCTCTCTTTTTTTCTACAATTTCTCTTTTAGCTTTTGCATTTTTTACAATTTTTCTTACATATTGATATTTAGATGTAGCTCGTCTTTCTCGAAAAGATTGTTTTCGCATATCTAACATTTTTGCAAGTCTTTATGTATGGCACCCTGACTTTATTCCTAGTATTTTATGAACTCCTTTTAATGTAAAACTCACACCTTTGTTATATTCACAAATTGCTTGTCTAACAGAACAATCTACACGTTTTTTATACACAAATATGTCTTTGGTACACCTAGACCAAATCATATTATGCAAACTTTCATTTGCATTTTGCGTTTTGTAACTAATGCACTTTTCTAAAAGTTCATTTGATGCTAGTCGTTGGTAAATAGGAAGTATCTTTGGTAAAAATTCTTCTTTAATCGGTGTTCCAACATTTAACTTATGATTTCCTGGTTTTACAACTTTCGAAACTGCAGACTGATAGAAATACCATGAATCAGCCCCACTTGGACATTTGTGGTGCTGTGGTTTTTGGTCAGTTGAAATACCGTGGAACAATGTAGCATATATTGCAGTTTTCATATTATTTACATCACCCTTGTTCTGTAAAATTGCTCTTTGATAGTATTTTGTGAGCTTTTTTATTGTCGTTTCCTTAAGACTACCATGCTCTTTGCCTCCTAAATTGACACCACGAACACGCCAATCTTTAACAGCATTTCGCAAAGCTGTCCCTAATCTCTTACTTACGCGATTTACACATTCTTCCCTTCTAATTTCTACAGAAATATCACAAACAGGAAACAGAAATATCACAAATAGCTGAAGTTTTTGAACCTGATCTATAAGCTTCTTTCACTTCCTTATGAACTTGTTCGAACATATTTTTTGATAAAGTACAAGTTGCAGAGTTAAGCTTTTCAACACACCTCATATAAGTTCGTGAAGAAAATGGGGCCATATTCATTGACATACAAAATTTTTCAATAGCAGTATATCCTTTCCCAATATTAGAAAAGGCACTGTCAACTTAAATATTTAAATTAGAACATTCTTGTTTCCTTTTAGTGCCTGATAATACATTGGTGCACTCTAAACAAACAACTTTTAAATTTCTGTAAAAACCAACTGCACTGTTACAGTCTAATTTGAGAGATATGTTTCCACAATCTACACATTTCACATTAGAAAACAAATTTCACAGTTCAACAGTATTTACAAAAATATATTCACCATTAATATTTTCTGTTTCTATTTGATTACAAGATTAAAAATTCTGCAATCGAGCACAACTGTTTGATGACATGCTTGTGTTCATGCAACGTGATTCTGCACTACTATCACTTATTATGTTACCTTCGGTTTTTTCCCATCTTTTATTATTATTTTCTGTTGCAAGAACAGATTTTCTTTTCCTTCTAGGCATGATTTCAGAAGAACACACAAAATAAATAAAAATGAACGAAGCTTTCACTTCTCTAAACGAACTCGAATTATAAAACGCAATCCATGAAAAAAAAACAGTGTTCAGCACTCGTAAATGTAAACAAGTTGGCGCTACGGTTGTGGATAATCTAACTTTGAAAGCAGCATCGATATAAAAATAATTATTTTTACAATAAACCAGGGAGACGATCAGATCTCAGCTGTAAACATTGAAGAAGCTGGGATTTAAAGGGACATTTAAAGGGAAAATGAAAGATATGGGTTACGAAAATTAACCATAACTCCTTAAATATTTATCAGAATGACACGAAATTTGGGTGGAATCTTCTAGACATGTGAAGGAATAATTTAGAATAAAAATATGAAATTCGTCAATTTGGTCATTTTTCGACAAAATGAGATGTACCGAGTCCCCTTAAACATGTTAAACTTTTATTTAAAGATAAATCTAAAAAAAATACTACCCATTTCTCTAAGATAATAACTTTTTATTGATAATAATTAAGACCACTTTTGCTCCAAATTTTAATAACCACAAAATAATATTAAAAATAGTTTTAAAATATAGCTCACTTCTTACTGAAAAATCTGAAGTAAAATTATTTTATAGTAAAAACAAAGATAAAAATATAATATACGTTATTACATGTAATATTACAGCTCATTTTTTTCAAGTCTACTTTCTTGTCTTCATAGTTAAATATTTGTTTCTATGAAAGGTCAATATTGATCCCTCAAGCACTTGGTAAATAGAAAACTTTGGCAGAGTCAGTAGAAAATGATTTAAAATTTGCCGAAAATTAGAGGCTCGTAATTCAGAAAATACTACAACATTTCCGAAAATATTTGATAGTCAGAGGCACGTAATATTCCCGCGATATTCATGTCTATTAATAGTTGAGAATTCTTGTGTTATAGGAAAGGGAAAATGGAAATTTTGGCTCTTTCTTCATCCTAAATTCTTTCAGTACCGAATTCCGTCAAATATGACGAGCTGATAAATGAAGAATTACTGCGTCTTAGCTCTAAAAGCTATTTTTCATTGTGTTCCTTTACATAAAATGAAGATTTATTTTTCTATTTTTTCAGATTTGAAAATTTATATATTTGACGATAGCATGAAATGATATGAAAAATATATAGAAAATAAGAACTCAAAACTTTATCTCGAAACTTTCAGCTTTCGTTTACATTTTTTAACTACCTGTTTTCATCAGATTAAAATATATAAGATTCTGGAAAATTTATCAGTTTTATCTAGTGGTTACACTGTAATATTTGATTTCAATTGCCTTGTGTATGTATATATATATATATATATATATATATATATATATATATATATATATATATATATTCAACAAAGAAAAAAAGGAGCTAAAACAATAATTTTAAAATGTCAGGAAACCTTTCAATTTAAAATATTTTTGCACGTCCAGTAAAGTTTATTAAGTCTTATACAAAACTAAAATTTTTACTCTAATCACAAAGATGAATTTTTCTTAAAATTTTCTTCAGTGCAAGAATGCAGGAAGCGACCGTAAATTTTAAGGAATTATATTTTCTTAAGAATGCTCTTCTTAAAAAAATGCACGGCAGGTTTTCTTTTTTGTGTATCAGGAAAAAATATTACGTCAGTATTGTTGAATGCATGTTTAAAATTTTTAAATTATATTCCAATAACAAACACGTTGCCCTTTACATGAAACAGCACATGATGAAAAACAAACATTATTTATGATTTTGGACAGTTTCCAAGCTTATCTTTGGTTTGAATATCACTTCCTAAGATGCATATAAAAGTTTTTCAATAGGAAATTTGATACGAAAAATTTAAAAATATTCTCTGGGAAAATGCAGGTCGTTATAGATACTAGGAGATTCATTTTGCAATTCGTTGAAAAAGGGATTAAGGACTTTTTCCAGGGTGAACGAGGGGCAAGAATATCTCGAGAGATTACTATTTTTATTCTCTAAGAATATGTCCGTTTCAAGTGCACAGCAATCTTAAATTCTGAATTGGAATAATTACTATGATCCGAAGCTTAGCTGCTGTGTAAGGAAAACGCCTCCTATGAGAATTGAGCTAACGTTAGAAATACAGTTTTAAAGGAGTACAATTCGGCTGTGAAATTAATTCACTTTTGTTTTACCCCAGCTTGTAAACTTAACATTTGCATTTACTTTTGTTTAACAGCATAAAAATTAATTTAAAATATTTTCCTTAGAAAATATGCTGTTAAAAATTGTTAAAGTTAAAAATTCGTGATATGCTATAGGACTTTTTTTCAAATCTCTGTACGATAGAGCTTTTTAAATGAAATCTTTTTAAATGAAACTTCATATTACTGAAATTCTGAAATTAATCCCTCTAAACCGATTAATTTTATTTTGAAAACATGTTGATCAATTACTCTTATTTACGAGAATGACAGTGTTTTTTAAAATTTTACAAATTTTAATTATACTTCAGTAGAAATAACATTTAATTGACGGGATGTTTTTCACAGATAAAATTTAATACTTATAAAAATAATTTATGAATGTCGAAATAAATTGATTTATATGATTCGCGTGTTTAAATAATTTTCTAAAATTTCTCCTCGAAATTAATTCAATGGCTGTAGATGAATGTCAAAGAATTCTGACGATACAATTCATTACTACTCGTAAATAGAAATAATTTTAAAAATTCCCTATTAATGATGGTAAAATTATCTTGATTAGAATTCTGAAGCAAAAACTGCTGTCATCATCAGAAAAAGAACAAGATAAGGAAATTCAAGACAGATCGAATATCGCCATTAGTACACTTTTTGACTAGAACGGTGCTTATGTTCTTAAAACGATTCAATATTATGATATATTTTTGGTTTATCCATATATTTTTTGCTGGTTCTTGGCTTTCAGAGAGATGGGCATGCAATTCAATCGCACTACTAAAAAAACTATGCAACGAAGATTTTTCCCTTCTAGTAAAAATTTGATATTTTTTTAATGATATTTGTGTGTCACACAATATTGTAGTTTAAAAGTTTTTATTTACAGATTTTTAAGTTAATTGACATATCTTGATTGTGTGTGGAAGAGCGATAAGGAAATTAATAGGCTCTGCATTGAAAAATGTTTATACTCTTATGAATGAACCTTTTTTAAAAGATATTTGTACAAAGGAAAATCAAGAATATTTAACAGTGTAAGAATATATATGGAAATCTATTAATATATTATTTCCAAATTATTCTATTTTAAATGTTGTAAATCGACTGTATATTTGTAGATTTGAACCTTTGTTACTTTAAATTTTTTTAAATTTCTTATGCTTATTAAAATATATATAAACTGTATATTACAAAGTTAAGTTCTAGAACGTTGTTTTTCTTATTTTATAAGATATTTTGAGTTAATTATAACTTTTTTTCTCATTTAAGCGAAAGGGACGTATGTTTGAAAAATTTGTTTTTCACTACGTAATGAAAATAGAAGTTTGTGTTAGTTTTTCGGTATATGCAAGTCTATTTAATTTTTTTTCAGCATACAAGTTTTTGTTTATTCTATAGACTGATGTTCAGTAGGATTTATTAACATATATAACTTACTAAATATTCTAGGTTAATAAATTCTAAATTATATATATTACCATATCATACTCAGTGTATTATATGTAAATGAAAAATAGTTTAGATTTAAATGTTTTATTCAAGTGCACTTAAAAAGCAAATTTCTACATCTTGCCAGAAAAAAAAATTAATTAGTAGGTCAAAAAAAAAACTTGCAAAAATGTATTGTATGGTGTTAGACAGTGTTAGACAGATTCTCTCTTAATTACCATACGGGAGGAAAATAAACTCAACATCATTTTCTGTATCATGACACCCCATTGCGAAAATAATAACTCTGCATAATCAGTTATATAATAAGTTACCTTTTGGCATATTAGGAATTTTGAAAAAACACTAATTACATTAATGTTATAATTACTTATTTATTTAATTAGTATCTAATTATTTAATAACTGCTGAAAGAAATATATTAATGTTTTTTGCTCGGATAATATCTGTTGCAAAAGGAAACTTGAGTCAAATAAAGAGGGAAAAAAAGTCAAGTGCAGCACAGGAAGGTGTTATTTTGCCAATGTAAGTTATTTTGTAACTATTTCGGGATTTCGAGTTAGGAATTTAGAGTTTTATTGTGGTGTTTGGCCTGGACAGATGTTTGCCTTGTCCAGTTTTACCAATTGAGGCTCTTTAGCAGATTTGCTGTCGAGCGACTTGTTATCAGATGTTCTGTATGCCGTAAGGCGGAGAGTGAATTCGTTGAATTACATTAAAGTTGAATACATATAAAATCCTTTCAATGTAACAATTAAAAGGAAGTTGATTCTATTGATAAAACTTAAAAAGGATGTCAAATTGAGGAACTATTTTAATAACCTTAAGAAAGGATTTCTATTGAGAATTACTAGATTAAGATAAACAGTATTTAGATGAACTTGATAACATCTCAATGCCGAATGATGGTCAAATAACAATTCTTCTTCTTAATAAAGATAAAATTCAAATTATTAGAAACGGCTGAGAAAATTGTGGAAGCGAATTACTCTTCATAAAATGGAACCGTGTTATTAAGACATGAATATACACAGCTTTTCTCTTAAGTGTTCTCACACATTTATGGTCCTATAATTGCCTTAAATGAAAGTGGTTGGCTTTTTTTTCAGAAATGTGGCTAGTAAGATCGGGAACTTGTGCGGAAGATTATGTTTTACGGCCCGATATTTAACGACTTTCTTCACGTTTTATATAGTAGATATCATAGTTTTATCATTCTTCTTATCTCATAAAATAGTGCAAGATATAAGGGAAAACTTATGCTTATAGGAAATCTAAAGTTGAGGCATTTTAGAACTTAATAGATTTTAAAACTCTATATCTACGCATTATGATTTCAAAAGAATCTAATCATTTCAATAAATAAAGTAATACTAGCACAGGGAAGTAGAAAAATTACATACTGATTTCACTATTACGAAAATCATTTGCGAATTATTTTTCCTTTGTTACATTATATTGCCATTTAACCCATAATATTAATCTGTCATTATTTTACTAGGCATGGATATCATACGTAGGACAAAAATAAATTATCTCCGGGGATAGATTAGAAATTATGATTCAAATGGTGCATTATTTCGTATACACGCTTTGACGATACTACCTTATGTTACACTTACTGTAAGTATCAAATTTACTTTAGAGGAATGGACCATAAGATTTACAATTAGACAAGCCTTAACTCGTACGTTGTGACATCATTAAGTTAAATTTAAGGTTTTATCTGTAGAAGTTATTATAATTGTTTCTCTATGATGTGTGATGTAACAGCTCCTAAGGGATAGAGGGATTAGTGGCAGACCGCGAATCATTAAGTTTATTGTAGATTACTGCAAAATAAAAGAAGAATGAAGGAAATTGTAATCGGGAAGGAATTTAGTGATAGTGAAATGAATCGTAAGTTTGTTAAGGTCAAGTGAGAATGATATCCGAAAAAAATTACTTTCTACATGATCATTTAGGAAGACAAGACGTTTTCTTGTAAAGTTTCATCGAGGAACTGAAAAGTAAATTATTTTTAGCCAAGATTCATCAAATGATAATGCTTAGTGTTAGGTATCATCTATGCCAGTACCACAATATATGGCAGAGTTCAAACACTGTTTTGATGCGTAGTGTAAATCCTGTTATTGCTCTTAAATTAAAAGTTCACTACACACTATATGTTATCTATAGGAATAAAGTGCTAAATTGAAGAAATAGACTAGTTTTACTTATTAGACAAGTTTATAATGTCAGACTACTGAAGAACATTAAATTTAGGCACATAGTAGAAGTCCCAATCATTAAAAAGGATGATAATAAAACATACTTAAACAATAATTTTAAATAAGTAAAAAGAAAAAACCTTTTTTAACCATTTGAAGACTAATCTTCGAATATTTTTAAATTTATAAACTCTTTTTTTAGGTGTAATTTAAGCACTAAAACATGTTCATATAAATATTGCCAACAGAATTAAAACATTTAAAAAATTATATAAATAAAGCCGTAATAATTAAATGACTCAAAATAAAGAAAACCCAAAACATCATGTACAAACTGAAAAAAACTTAGCGTCAATGAAACTCTTGAATGGAATTTACAATGTTATTTGTTTGAGAAACGATGAAAGTAAACGTCTAGAATAGAGATGATTTGAAGGTTCTGCAATAAATATTGTTATTCTCAATAATTTGTCACTCGAAATAATCCCAACTGATAGACTTGTCAGGGTGAACAAATTGAACGTTTTAGACATACGCCTTTTCACAAACAATATGCAACATTTATTACTGCTGCAGGAAGAGAAGATATGTGAGAGTGCACATCTTTCACCTTTATTTATCATTATGCCATGTAAGAGAGAAGAGCATTTGTTCGGAAACAATTCTTATTTTTAATACGTCAAAATAATTATACAGATATCTTAGGTCTCATGCGTTCATCATTGTATTCTTGATAAATGTGTAAAGAGATTTCTGTAAAGCTAAAAAATAAAATATATCTAAAGAAAAAGCTTAGCTAATATTACTTTCACAAACAACTATCAGTAGTATTATGATTTTCCGTATTTAAAAGGCAAAAAGACGACCAAGAAAGTAGTAAAATACGGAAAAATAATGTATTAAATTCGGGATAAGATGCATTTCAAAGTGTATGGTATCGATCACTTGGATCACGTCATCAATCAGAAAGTGTCTTAAAATGTAGGAGTTTTCTCTATTTTTAACACCAAATATTTTATTTTAGACAAAACTAGTTTTTTTCTTTCTAGCTTTAAGCAGTTTTTAAGTGATCTATTTCAGCAACGTCCCAAAATTAATAGGTATATCTATCATGCATTATACTCAATTATCCAAAATGTTTCAACTGGCATTTATATTAATTTGAGTTTTTAATATTAAATTTTCATATTTATTTAATTTCTTAATTTATTTCTTAAAAATGAAAATAATGTCCTGTTTTGTTCATAATAATTAGTTTTTGGTATTGTCTGTTTATTTTGAAAATAAACCATATGGTTTCCATGAATAAAATATTAATTTTAATGCAAAACGTATTTGTTATGAAAATCTTTAGAAAAGCGATAAAGTGACTATTCTAAGTTTTCTGCCCCGGTAGTTTCTTAATATATGATGCTGAAATAGTAGTTAAGAACCAAATATTAGATGTTTTACATAATTTTCATTGTCAGTTGATGTTCTCCACTGTTATATTACAGCATAACTTGAACGCTAATCCCTAGAAAATATATTTTCTCATGCTCCTTGCTGTAATTTAGCGAAGGAAGAGAATAATGTAAACTAATATTCTAAGACTATGTTTATCTACTTTATGAACAGAAATTTTGAGTAATATTTGTATGTGTAAATATAGACGCATAAATATCTTTAAAACGGCAAAACAACTTTTTTTTAACGTATGCACATATATTTTTTTCTTTTCATTTAGAGATTTACCTATTTTCTGTTAAAAAATTCTCATGTATTGACCTCTATAATTAATTATAGATGACTTAAAGATTTCAAATGATCTAGAAAACTTTATTAGTACAAGATGACACAAATTTACAATTTAGCCTACGCACAGCGGTTTTCTTAACAGTAATAGCATTTACTTGTATATTGCTTAATTTCATTGCATTTGTTTTAAAGTGGAACAAGTATGTTACATTTCGGAGATTCTAAAAAGATAAAACTTTTGCATCCATAGAAACCATACATTGAAATTGAACTGGATTTCCCTTCCCCTCCCCCCGAAGAAAAAAATCCTTTATTTTTCAGAGACTTTCTTATAAATTGTTAGAATCTTACCAAATTTTATTCTTTTGTACTGATGGGAAAATCTACCAAATTGTATTTATTCTGTGTACTTTGCTATTCTTGAAAAATTCAAAGATTTTGTTTTAGGGTTTAAAGATAATATGTGATTATTTGAAAATACTAGTATAATTTTTAGAAATGCATTTTTGATCTCACTGTACTGCATAGATGTAGCCATATCTATTCAACATCAAAAGGGATAAAGGAGGGAACTGTGACTTAAAATGAGATTATTTGTTGATATATGACACTACTCCAGTACTGAAACATATATATCTAGTTTACACATTATAAGACATTGACGGTACATCAGCCAGTTAGGAGACACGTGTTTAACAATCATATGGCTGTGGTATTAAACCGGCTAAGCTCCCCACCCTAGAATGCATTAGCCGAACAATGATTTGAGGTGCTTGATATAATAGTTGGTATAACAGGAGCAGTTAGATTCCTGCATGTTGGACATATATGCACGTTAGTGTTTAGCAAGAATAGGTCAAACCTCCAAAACAACGAGCCGAAGACAGTTCCTGGGCGGACATACCTAAAAGAAAAGGCTGACAGTGCTTCGTTTTATTAGATAATCGATGGCCCATGGTCGAGAGGAAACAGAGGCAATAATGACCAAACAGGACCTAATCAAGGACAAATTCCGACATTGTCCATGTATGCGTTATTAAAACAGACTATCTGTAACGATGCTATCCCATAGTGCCCGAAACATAATTCTGCAGCTGCGTTAGGCTCGTAATTACCGTTACAGTATTATCACTGGTTGGAGAAACAAGGCGTTGACCACTAAATACGTTTCCCTTTTACCATGTTTTCGCCTTGTTGATGGCTGATTTGTTGGTTGGGAGTGTTACAGTCATATGTTGCTACAAGGGGGCTAATATATCCGGGACCAACTGCTTAAAGCAGATTCCTAGAGGCTAGAAGCATCCATGCCGATAATGGAACTCGAACCCACAGACTCTGGTACCGATTGAGAGCTCCTTGTTGATGGCAAAGATCTAACATGTGGATGAAGCGATGGACCACTGCAATGTGGCCTTAATGGTAAAGGGCGGAGTGAGTGAAAGGTTTTTGTGGTAGGAGATAGGTTGCCTGATACATGTTTATAATTCTCTTAAAGTTTGTAGAATAAGACCATTGTCAACTTCATCTACCTATTTATGACTATATTCCTCCATCCAAGATATGGTTTCACTTAGAAAATGCTATGTTTCTCAAGGTTTGTTTGTTATCTGAATGGCTCCAGAGTTATGATTGAAAGTTTGCCGATATATTAGGGACTTATCATATTTAAGGGCTTTATTCAGTTGACCATTTATATCATAAATTTAAAAAGAGTGTTCGAATACAACAGCAACCAACAACCAGTAATCTGCAGATGCGTGACGCTGTCCTTGAGGCTTATCCATCGGTCTCCAACTCCGATACACACTACATTGAGTAGAAAAAAAACTGTGACAAACTGTAGGAAAGGTCCAACGAGTTACATTGAAGGTGCACCTTTTATATTAGTGTCTAAATATTGTACATAAAAATCTTTTAATCTTATGAAAGATAACATTTTATCTATTAAGAACAATAAAGTTTTCTTTATGGGTTGTGTTACTATCATTGAAACTGCATAATCTATTGGTAGTTTAATTTGAGAAATGTAGTATGTATATACACTTTTCAAAATTTTTAAGTGAATCTGCAAAAATTTTAGGTTGCAACGTCTAGTTTCTTAATTTAAGATTTATCTTTAGCTTCGAGGCTTTCTTTTCACAGTGTATGAAGATGTAAAAACCCACAGCTTCCTCATAATTGGAATTCTTAACTTATGACGGCACATCTGGTAGCAGATTGTATGTTGATTTATTACCAGATCTATTACTAGATCATATATTGATCTTTAAATGACTTGCCCCATCACAAAAGAATGCATTTGTGGAAACGTGTTTAGCGCAATATTTATGTAGGATAGGAATATAGGGGAAGCATAAAGAGTAATCCACAGTTTCATGAAAAATCAGTACACTTAAAACCTTCGCTTGACATTAGTTTTAGCTTTAGATTTTGAAGAAGAGTTTTAAAGGTAGGTCAGTTATACATAACTCAGATGAACGATAACATATTCAGTAATATAACTATTTTCTAGCTTACTCTTTATTAACTATTTTTAAGCTTCAATTCTACTTATTTATTAAATAAAACGTAGATTTTCAGTAGTATTGCTTTTTCATTGAATAGTGGATAAAGAACTATTCTTATTTCTTTAACTATATTTTTTTCTTACATAAATATCGCTCTAAAATCATTTAAAATGGTAAGGTATGTAAAGACCAATATAAGATCTATATGAGATTTGCTAAAACTAATGCACTTGATATTAAAAGTTATTAAGTTTTGTGGCGTTAAGATAAATAATGATACTCATACTTCTAAAAGTGATCTTATTTCGCCAGAAAGTACACATTTCCCCACCTTTTCGTTAAACACACTATATCAGTAATGATCCGATTTATTTTTATAATGTTTTCGTCCGTCGTTAACCATGGAAATGGGAAAGTTTTATTACAAATAAGCAAGGAACCAATTCTTGCTATTTAATAGTAATATGCACTTTCAGGTAGTATGGAATGGCGATTAATTCTTCAAAACTCCTGTTATATTCCATATTTCTTTTCACTTCTATCTTAAGAATCCAATAGCACACATTCTGTTACTGATCAGTAATTGTTTTAAATACTGATTTCAACCAACGGAAAATATTACATAAAAAATAGGAATATACAAAGCCTGAACGGACGAAAATGTTACTTAATATTTTGAATTGCACCTTAAATGACATATTTGTTAATAAATGAAATTTCGTGACTCATTCGTTAAAGACGCTAAAAGATACAGTTTTTGTTCTGTCGCAGCAAAACTTAGAAAAAAAACTTCACCTAAATTATTTCTATAATTGAATATCATAACCAAGAAAGTAAGTGTAATGGAATCCTAAACGATAGTGAAGAAGTTTAAATATAAAAAAGAAATTGATGTATCGTGTGTCTACAGCAATTTCTTTTGCATATTTAAGAATATTAAGAAAAGGAATGATGAGATTAATTTTAAAAGTTTAATATATACGTATATATATTATTAAAATTGCAACACTAGTAAGGAAAGCGAATAACAAAACATTACTTATTGTACGTATATAGCATAGTAGGAGGAAAACATGATTAAATTTGTAGGCAATTTGGAGGTGTACAGAGTCCGAAATTAGTACACATAGCTACCGCCTCTGGCAGCTAAAAAGGCTCTAATCCGGTTAGACATCGATTCGAACTGGGCTGGGATTTCATATACGGGCAAGTCATTCCATGATGCTTCAAGTCTATGCCACACTTCATCAATCGTGGTGGCTGGAGAGCAGTAGCGGCCCAGTCTCTCAGCAAGCCATGTCCATATTTTCCATGGGGGAGATATCTGGAGAACGTGCTGGCCAGGGCAACAGTCGAACATCCTCTGTGTCAAGGTATGTCAGGACACGACGTGCAACATGCGGTCTTGCGTTATCTTGTTGAAAGATGACTTCTCCGAGACCTAGAAGATAGGACACAGCAACCAACCTTAAGATCTGAGAAATGTAACGAGGGCTGTTCAGATTACCGACGACGCGAACAAGAGGTATTCGTATCATGTACCCAAGGGCTACTCATACCATCACACCAGGTGCATGGCCCGTACGACGATAGCGAATGCAAGCAGGCCACGTGCGTTCTCCTCGATGCCTCAAGACATGGATACTTCCATCATGATGCTGCATGCAGAACCGGGACTCGTCTGAAAAGACGACGTGTGCCACTTCTGTATCCAGTAGAGTTTGTTATGCCGTGTCTCCCTCCTACGTCGCTTGATTGCGCTTAAATGCTAACCACTTACATATCGTAACATCTTCTTTCCATGCGAATTTGACGTTTGTATCATCCCTCCTTCATGGTGTTGCAATAAAATGGCCAGCAATCAATATATATATATATATATATATATATGCAAAGGACGTCCAACCTAGCCCTTCTCCAAGCTTTAGTTTAAAATGGTAGGGTTAGACAGAAGTATCAATGTATTGGTTGTTAACGAATACAGAAGATCTCTGTATTCGTTCCGTCTTCTCCGTCTCTGAGAGACGGAGGAGAGTACGGTGTGCAATAAAAAAGACTATAACCTGGATTGGTGGTGAAGGGATGAATACACGAATTTGGCTAACAGGTAGTCTATTCTTTTTCAAATAAGTTTTATTTAAAATGGTAGGTAGAAAAATGGCTTGTAAGTATGTGGCTAAAATGAAATCATAAAGCTGAATACTAGGAAAAATCCTGATTTTGTTTTATATTTTAATGGTAAGCACATCCGTTTAGGAAATTGAAGATACGTATTCAATATTCGATTTACGCAGTTGTGATTTAAATAGAAAAAAATTTATAAACACGAGAAAGTATGAGATTGAGATTCTCTATATATTAAAATCCATTTGTAGAATTTTCACGTTTGGATTTTATTTTATTTTATACTTCATGATCATCGCAAAGTACCGATTTGCTTAAAACCTGAAATCTTTGATAAAAGTTTTTGAGAAATGTCTCTATTTTCCAGAGAACTTATAAACGTCACAAAAAATTTTTACATTTTCTGGAGAGAGAAAGGATTTAGTTTTGAAAGCACGTATTTAGATATTCAAGATGAAACTTCCCTGGAGAAACGTCACCTGGTAAAATATTTTCCATTTACTTCTCTATAAGCATTTCGTGTAAAAATCCATGATTTTAATGTATCGATATAGATTTATCTGGGGGACTCTAAGTTAGCGAAAGGAAAAAAAATTGTCTTTCAGACTGACCGATTACGGTATTCCAAAATAGACAACACTGAGAAGTGGAAAAATATTTTTAACTTTATATTTTTGAAGGATTTTTTAAATATTTTTTTACAATTTAAGTAATTTGGCTAAATATGGAATGAGGATTTTCCCTCCTAAGAAAAAAAATTTGATTTAATGTAGATAATTGTATGCATTCATTTAGTCATTTATAAAACTACATGTAATTATTCTACCTCCTAAAAGCGTATTGAAAACAATGTATTAAATGCTTAGGCACAAAGGCTAGACAAACCACATATAAATAGGAATACTGAAATAGAATTCGAATTTTGTTTTTATACTTTACATTTATGTTTTTATATAACGGGTACTGTACTCTATATACATAGTATATATAACAATAGTTCTCGTTCATTATAAAATAACCCAAGAAACTTAAAACCGTTGACTTTTTGCGCAACAATTCCTTTCAGTTACCGTGATACACATAGTCATTTTATCGCATTTTCGATCTCACGCTGCGTTCGCGATACCAGGAAAGCAAAGAGCAGCACCAACAGCTTGTCCGACATATAGATCTATTAAAGGACCAGTGTCCGAACCTGTGGCATGTCAATTGTCTTTGCTGTCCAGTGTATTAATCAAACCTACTGTCACGAAGTTGACTCAAATTTCGGAAACTTTGTGTGCTACCACAGGTAATTATTTTTTATTGTTAATATGTTGGTTAGATTATGGAGCAATATAACATTTGTGTAGTGATATTTCCGAGAGATATTAGAACATAACCTAAATATAGAAAGATGCCGAGGTTACTTTGTGACACATTGACACTGTCACAAAATAACCCACAAATTCAACGCACCTCTTCCAGCCGCTCGATATTGCATTATTCCGTCCTCAAAAATACCACTGGTGAGAAAAAGTATTGACTATCTGGAAAAAAACTACCCGAAGGAGCAGAATGTGCCGAACAATGAATTTCCACATCTTCCCAAAGATCTGATGGCTGCTCTGGGCACCCGAAGTCTTATTGATGTCAAAGATTTAGATAGAGCTATCCAATATTTCCGATAGGTATTGTGAGGTACTATTAAGTACCTCTCAATAAATCGTCTCAGGCAGAGGATCCTCCAGATAGAGCAATACACCCCTAACAGATGTACCCAGCAATTTCTATAGATCGACGCCGTTCAGTCTGCGAAAAGACGTTAAAAAAGGACTCACGCCCAGGCAATGCCCGTGTCGAACGTTAACTAATGGCACAGAAATCAGCTGTTGAAATAGCCGCTATCGTGGCTCCATCGACGAAACAAATCAGGAAAGAGAACCCTGACGTCACAGCGGTCGTCCAACCAACTGAAGGCTAAGTCCCGCCAGAGGACTTGGAGCGGTAAAATTCGAGAGAGCGGAGAGGAAAGATCAAGATTCAGATTAGGATTAAATCTCAGCCCGAGAAACGTTTTCTCAGAGGATTTCGAGACCGAAAGCGACACTCCATCCCGGAGCGACACTCCATCTTCAGAGCAGCCCGCTCTAGAGGCTCCGTACCGACCCATCTAAGTTTCTCGGACTTGTTAATTTTTAGGAACCAGGAGAGTTCCGATAGTTCAGCGATTAACTCGCATCTATTGAGACCAGCACAGTCTGAGATATTCGCATCCCGCGAAAGCACTATTCCAACCCTGGAACTTTTACTGAATTGTGTTTCATTTCTGAAGTTAGAACTTCGGGTTACCTTTGAAGCCAGTTCCCTCTATGTCTAGAGGCTGTTTAAAGACCTTTGTAAAAATTTGTATAAATCATTTAATCAAGATTTTAATAAACGTGTTATTATTTCAGTAGACTGGACTCTGTATATCTCCTATATTTAGCTACCCTGAGTCCAACATATTACAGTACATATAATTGTTTATTAAGCTTATAATAACCGTTTTACTGTCTAACTTTGTATCAAGTAATTTTTCCTCTTGGATTCCAAGGCAAAAATACAGATGTCACAAAGTAGTCCCACTACTTTGGCGTCCGGGCGGCGTAACTTTGCTACACATTTTAACCTTAATTTCTAAACTGTAAATAAAGATAGGATTTAGCGCAATACATTACTACGTAGGGAAAGGATGTACCAATGTTTTACAATTGTTCGTTTAGGGCAACTTTTAAAACTTATCGGCTGACACAGGAAAAAACTTAAAATCCCTCACAATGTAACCCCATCTTACGGTATACTTGACTGGTTTGTGTTCATATAACTGATTTGAATGGCAATGTTTTTCTTATTTTGTATATGTTCTAAACGCCCCCCCCCTTTTGTATATACCCTAAACTGTTGGACTCTGTATTAGAATTGTTATTCGACTGAGATTTCCCATTCATCCCGAAAGACCTAGCAGAATCTGTCAGTGCAGTTGACAACTGGGGATAGAAGTATATTTAATTCTACGATCATTACAGAAGTGTTCGTCATTAATGAAATTGGTATATACAGCTAAGACTTTTTTAATATAGTATATACCTCCGATACTTACTGCTGTCGGATGCTGTATATATGTGTTTGTATCTTCTATTCGTATCAAAGAAACCACAAGATTATTGTAAAGACATATATAGTCATACTTCGGTATTCGTCGCATTTCGGCGCTAAAAAAATTCTTTGGTACTCGACGTTTGCCATCACACATGCTGAAATGCTTTCTAAATGGGTTGAATTACAAAATTTTGTTCAAAAGTATCACCCTGACAAAGCTCTAGCAAGTCGTAATGTGGACTTGTTTATACACTTCTTTACAAATGCTAAGGAACAGCCACTTTATGCCAAACTGCGTCTAGGACAGACGCTCAATCGCAGAAAAAATAGCCTAGAGGGCAATATAGAGCAAGACTTCATATCTGTATAACAGACAGTACACCCGCGTTTTTTCCTTATTCGTAATTGAAAACAGTAACGTTTAAGGGGAAATCACGGTTTCGGTTTCTGAAGATAGTGCAGCATATTTTTGGGACGGTAAATATTGACTGCATAATGTCTGTAAATCATTTAATTGCATACGATCGTGGTCGAGTAGTTGGACGTCTCACGGCAGGTCAAAGTGTCACTCAAGTTGCCAATGCAATAGGCGTGTCGAAGTGTGGGATCTCGCGCTTAAAAAAAGCCGCTTAAAGCGAAAGTGCTGTGCGAAAGAATGGTGGGGCCTTTAGGAGAACCACAAGACCTAAAGAGGAAAGATATGTCTCTCTAGTGGTGAAAAGGAACAAAATATGCTACTCCTGGCCAGATAGGTGCAGAACTTTCCAACGTTACTGGCACTAGCGTATATGAAAGAACCATTTCCCAGCGATTAAATAATGTTGGTTTATACGCATGGAATCCTATTACATGCATTCCACTATGAATACACCATCGTCGGGAAAGATTACATTTGTGTAAGGAGCATGTTCATCAGGGTCAGAAACAGTGGTCCAGAGTCCTGTTCTCTGATAAACCCCGCTTCACCATCAAGAGTGATTCTGGACAACAGCTAGTGTGTAGAGAGAGGGGAACTCGTTACCATCATTAGAATGTTCATGAAACTGATTGCTATGGCCGAGGTGTAATTGTGTGGCCAGGTATCATGCACAATGATAGAAGTCCCCTTTACAACTTTGACGGAGATACAGTGATATCACAGCGGTATTTTATTGACATTATCCTGGGTCATGCCGATCTTTTCCGTGGTGCAGTTGATTTAGACTTTCTGTTCATCGATGACAATACCTTCCAACATAGGACAGCTGAAGTGTCCGACACATTAAGAAAGGAAGATATTCAGCGCATGACTTGACCAGCATATTTCCCAGACCTCAATCCCATAGAGAACGTCTGGGATGCACTCGGCAGACGTATTGCTCAAAGATAAACTCCTCCTCAAATCCTACAGGATCAAGGAATAGGAATTCAAAACAGGAGTTCAACAGGAATTAAAAACCACACTGAGAGACGAATGGGACATATTTCCCCAAGCTCTCCTTAACTGTTTAGAAAGCAATACAGAACAGATGCTAAATCTGAATCAGAGCAAGAGAAGGTCACACTCTATAGAGACGGACTCATAACAGTCCTTATTTCTAGCAGAACGAGCATTTTTCGTACCTGTTGAACATTGCTGTAAGGCGCATCTCTTTTCTTTTTCTTATTTCGCTTTACCCTGTGGCAATATCTGTACCATTTTTACATAAGATACTTTAGGACCTCTATTAAATACGTACTAAGTCTCATTTCTATACACCATGTCTATCATTAGTTATGACTAAAAATGTTTCTGTTCCTTAGCAATTCTCAAGTAGCATAAATTAAACAATGTCTCCCTCCAGAAACCTTTTGAAACGTAGGCAGAAGCATGTTTCTCTTGATTGGTTTATAGTGAAACTCCATAAATCTGAGTCTACAATACGGATCGGAGTTGTTAATAGACAGAAAAAAGAGAATCCCTGTGCTAGCGCCTGATGTTTTATTGGAATAAGACTCCCCTTCCAAGCAATAACCCCTCTCATCCTCTACTACGCCACTATCCCAGTAGGCCATCAACTCCTTTCAGCACAGGTTGAGTGAAGATAAACTTTGTATTATTTTAGCTAATTATCGCCTTAAATTATGTCTGTCTAGTTTAAAGATTTTGTATAAAAAAACAACTCCATCAATTTATAAATTGTCCAGTAAAATGAAAAATTCTGGCTTTCAGGAATGAAGTAATTCAATTTACATTACTTCTTGCGAGAAATCTTATTTCGGCACTCGTCGTCTCTTCTGGAACCATTTAACGACGAGTACCGAGGTAACACTGTATATATATATATATATATATATATATATATATATATATATATATATATATATATATATATATATATATATATATATATATATATATATATATATATATATATATATATATGTCAGAACTTAAGTTGGGAAGGGAATAATCAATGTAAATTAAAGGGGGCTTGGGAATTAAGTTATATTCGTGGCGTAATTCGCCTCTAATTGCTCGTATTTCAAGACGCAAATTGGGAAAGGGAAATTCCCCTTTTCATTATATAATCTTGGCGCGTCTGTGGTTTAAGCGTTCGAAGAGGAAATCTTATATAATTCTCTTTGAAAGATGTCTAGTTTGGGCTCTGCGCATGTGCAGAGAGAGTTGGCCCGCGAAAATTGGCCGGGGATCTGGCAGAACGCGGGATTTAATCGCTGATGGTGGATGTGTATTAGCAATTTGAAAATGGCGAGAGCTCAAATATGCGCTACTTGGATCAGTGGTTGCTGGAAGAAGAAATAAATTAAACTTTATTTCGTTGGAACTATGTTTGTTTATTGGATTTAGACTACCTTCCACTCGACACTAATATTTTAAGGAGGATGACTGCAATTTCATGAAAAGGTGAGAGCAGGCAAACCAAACGCCTGTCATATATATATATATATATATATATATATATATATATATATATATCAGAATAGTCGAAGATTATACGGATAAAATTTTTTTGTTCATTGATTACATTACCAGTCTTAATACATTATATCAGAGATCTTTTTAATATACGTTTATTAAAATATAAATGCAACAATTAAATAAAAAAACTTGAAAAGTAAGATTATGATTGAAAAATTTATTAATTATTCACCTAATAACACTTAAAAGGATTACAAATTTTGAAATTTAATAAAATAGTTCTGTTTTAAGGCTTGTAATAAAGAATTCATGAATATAAATAATCTCAAATGGAAAATATTCATAAGCTATTTCATTGGATAAGAGAACTGAAAATGATCAAAATAGCTTTCATTATCTGGAGATTTTACCTACTTAAGCTAATAAATATTTCTCTTTCGAGCAATAAATAAACAAACTCAGTTGAGCTTCGTGCATGCAGAACATTTATCATTAGGGTTTTCGACGACCGTGCCTTTCTTATTTGATGACGATTTTGCACGAAGGCAATTAACGCATTTAATACTACCCAGTGCTTTCAAACTAAAATCGCGACAAAATTAATTACATTTACTCAGTTTATATACAGCTAAAAATTGGACACTACGCAAAGTTGTTTACATATCTCTTTAAACATTGTATGCCCTTCATACATATATTTACACATAAAGGAGTATTTAATTTTGATACCAAGCAGAAACATTTTGCAAATAACACTCTTAATACCTGTTGAATGGAAATAAGTATTTTTCAGTATTTGTGGTCTTAAGAACTCAGTAGGTTGTGCAAAATCTAAAAAGCTAAAACACTTATTTCATTAGAGCCATGTAAAATTCAGACACTTCTTTTAACTTATTAGTATTAGGTGTTATTTACTATAAAATATCAGTTAATGCATAATGCAGTAGATTTGAACTGTCTCAAAATAGTTTTTTTAGCTTTTAATTTTTGTTTAGGCTTTTAAGATCTTTGTTCTTCGAAAGAGTCGAATCACGATATTCCGAGGAGAACTGGCTTCGTGTGTTAACTGACAGCTCAAAATATGCAGACTATATTAATGTTGGTGCAGGTGTCCACTGTGATCTTTTTTTAATTTATGCACCTGTAGATACACATAAAATAGACTTTGATGGGGAGATTGTAGAAATTCGTATTGCTCTGGACCAACTTTTATGCCGGAAGAATAATATCTCTCAATTGGTCTTCTTAGTGACTCTAGGGCAACTCTTCAAGCTTCGTCTCCTGCTAGGAAACCCCATCGCTTGTTTCCTAGTCATCTGATGAATATAGGTGTCAATTACTAGTAGGTAACTCCAAAAGAACGGTAGAGAGATATCCCTGCAGTGGATGCAAAACCACTGTGGCATTCGGGGCAACGAGCTGGCCGACGCCCTGGCTAAGAAGGGTACCTCTGTTCTTCAAACACTCATTAATGAGGTATCTTACAACTGACAAAAGTTTCTTGTAGGAAAGACTTTTAGGAACTCCCTCTCACAAGAACTGTTGTGAAGGAATACACAAAATATTTGGTGGGACATAATTACTTAAGTCCCAGAGTGGCCAAGGCAGAAAGCGGCTACCTTGTTTCACCAAGTGACTGGCCATGATTCTCTATTGAATTATCTCTGTCATACAAATATCGTCTCAGAACCCTTTTGTTGCAAGCTCTGTAATCAACAGGAGGACATGGACTTTACCCATATAGTCAGTTGACTTGCTCTATATCCAGATGCAGTGGGGAAGACATATTGCCCAAGAAACTTTCGGGCTCATGGACGTCTTAGTTCCCTTTTGTTTGTTTGTTCTTGTTTTTATTTACACTGAAGAGCCAGAAAATCTGGTACACCTGCCTAACATTGTGTAAGGTCCCCACGAGCACGCAGAAGTGCTGCAACACGACGTGGCATGGACTCGACTAATGTCTGGAGATATGCTGGAGACAATTCACACCATAAATTCTGAAGGATAGTTCTCATATCCATAGAGTTCGAGGGGGTGAAGACCTCTTCTGAACAGCACGTTGCACGGCATCACAGATATGCTAAATAATGTTAATGTCTGGGGATTTATGTGGTCAATGGAAGTGTATAAAGTCAAGAGAGTGATCCTGGAGCCACTCAGTATCAACTCTCGACCAGTGTGGGGTGTCGCACTGTCCTGCTGGAATTGTCCAAGTCCGTCGGAATGCACAATGGATATGAATGGGTGTAAAAGTAGATGATTTGACAGGATGCTTATGAACCGGTCACTTGTCAATGTCGTCTCTAGACGTATCAGGGGTCCCATATCACGCCACCTGTACACGCCCTATACCATCATATATCTTCCACCATCTTGAACATTCCCCTGTTGACATATATGGTCCATGGATTCATGAGGTTGTCTCCATACCCGTTCACGTCCATCCGCCCGATAAAATTGGAAACGACTTGATGACTGGAAACTCGTCAGACCAGTCAACGGGTTTCCAGTAATCAAAAGTCTAATGGAGGTGTTGATGGGCCCAGGTGAGGCGTAAAGCTTTGGGCCGTGCAGTCAACAACAGTACACGAGTGGGCCTGCGACTCCGAAAGAACATATCAATGACGATCCGTTAAACAGTTTGCACGCTGACACTTTCTGAAGCCCCAGCATTGAAATGCGCAGCAATTTGAGGAAGTGTTGCACGTCTATCTCGTTTAAGGATTCTCGTCAGTCACCGACGGTCCCGTTCATTCAAAGTCTTTTTCCGGCGGCACCGTTGTCGGAGATTTGATGTTTTACTGGATACCTGATATTCACGGTACACTCGTGAAATGGTCGTGCGCGAAAATCCAAATTGCATTGCTACCTCGGAGATGCTATGCCCCATGTATCGTGCGCGGAATACGCCGCGTTCAAAGTCATATATATCGTGATAACCTGGCATTGTAGCTGCAGAAACCGATCTTACAGCTTCGCCAGACACATGTTGTCTTATATAGGCACGATCGACCGCATTGCGTTACGCTGATGGGTTGCATATCTCCGTTATTTGCATGCGCATGCCTGTACCAGTTTTTTTGGCTCTTCAGTGTATATCCAAATCATATACATAGTATTAAATTATACTAAAATTATATTAAAATTGTTTGAATCCTAAAATTACTTACTGAGTCTACATATTTCTTATTTTTTTCAAGTGTGTGTTATTAACTGATATCAAAAATTTTATAATCAATAAAATTACTAAAAAACCTATCGTACAATTCCTATTTAGTTCTATATATACGCATTAGAAGTCATTTAATGTATTACACGAATATTAAACAATAGAATTTCAGGGAATGTTGCTAAATATGTAGCATAACAATATTTTCTAAATATTTTTTCGTATATTATAACATACTAATTTGGTTAATATAACCGAACATTTCTCTAACTATTTTAATTGTTAAAAAAATTCGTTGGTAATGCAGACATATGCAAAAAGATGCTGAGTTTTCTTTTCAGGTTTATGAAAACTAATTGATACAAGTGCAGAAGGTCGTCCGCACTTTATGGAAACGATTTTGTAATTTGTTTTTTGGCGTTTACATTTTGAGATAAATATTTGACAAATTCAGAATAATCATCTGCTATTGTTTTGCTTTGATTGGAATGTAAAATAAAAGATTTATTTTGAAAACGGATCCTAAAATTGATAGATGGCTCGAAGGTTACGTAACTGCACTTTCCGGGAAGAAATATTCATATCAACAAATTATAAAGGTGTGTAAAAATTTCGGTTATGGCATTTATAAAATAGATATTTATAATATATTAAATTTGAAAGGAAAAAAAACGTCTAACTGAAAGTTGAAAGGAAAATATAACAACTAAACCTCATCCTAAGACTATTCGAACGCAGGTAAATATCAAGAAAGTGAAGTCTCTGATTCTAAAAGAAAATACGCCGACTCAAAGATCCATTGCATCGAAACTAGGATTATCTCCCGGTACTGTAAGTAACATCATTCATAAAGATTTGAAGTTAGAAAAGATGTTTAAACCTAAAGTTCATCTGCTTTTGCCAAAGCATATTGCTGAAAGAAAAACAAATTGTAGAAAATTATATGGAAAACACCTAGCTGCAGAAAAAATGAAAATTTGTAGTAACACTCGAGGAGGCATGGGTGTATTTAAGTGACTGTAGTAAAAAAAAATCAATTTTTTTATTGCTCAACTGACGGGAATGACCGTACGAAATGGCTACGTCAGTGTACAGAAAAGTTCTCATAGGAGTTCATGATAGTAGAAGGATTTTGTTACAACGACAAATTAAAAGTAAAAAAAGTCTCAAGTAAAGCCAAAATTAATTCACTCTACTATCAGCAGAATATTTTAGAACCAATTTTTGAAGAAGAAATTCCAGCCTTATATGGAAAGGACATTGATAAAATTAAGCTTCTTATGGACAAAACCTCTAGTCACACTTCTAAATCAACTGCCGCTTATTTTGCAAAGAAAGAATCAGAAACAGATAAAATGTATCCCATTTAATTAAATACTTGTAAAATTTCCTGACTCTTCTGCAGTGGACTTTTGCGATTTCGGTTTTTTAATACGAACCTTAGGAAAACGGCATCTAAGAATACTGAACGATGTTTGGAAAACGGTCCAAGAGGAATGTGGTAAAACTGACATAACAGTACTAAGCAAAAATTTACATTCATGGAAAATTCGAGCTAGAGCTATTGTCAAGAGCCATGGCTATCAGATAGAAGCAAATAACCACATAAAATATCGCATTTATACATAAAACTTAACTATCAAAATCATTTCCATGACGTGCGAACACCTTCTGCATTTTGATATCTCATAAAGACACTTTTATGAGTAATCATAATTAGAATTCTCCTAAAACTTTGTAAGCAAATTTTTACTTATACTTTGTAAGGTATACACAAGATTCGATTCACAAGAATCGAACTTTTGAGTGAATTAAAGAAGCTGCTTTAGATATGCTAATTTCGGCATACGCGCTTAGTGTAAATACCACGCAGCGTGATTAATAAAAAAGGGGAGGTTGTTAAGGTTAAAAAGGTGTTATCCTGCGCTAGTGCTTAGCGGGCCAGAAGTTTACAAGGCAGTACTGCTGGTTTGACTTACTGTTCGTGAGTATAGAAAATATATTGTTCTTGAAAGCTGTATTTATATTCCGTACAAGTGTACGTATGCTTATTGCTGTAAAAGCCAATTATATGTGCAACGAATTCAATAAACATTGTTTCATGTATAAACTGCGTTTGTATAAAATTCAAATAGAGTTCCACTTCAAATTATATACACCCAAGTCTGGGTAGAAGTGAGCACAGAAACTCTATACTGGCGCCCGAAAAATATATATACCGTGGTAGTTAGCGTTACATTTGTAACGAACAACATAATTGAAATTAAAAACTGTGTACTGTGAACTTATATTGATAAAATTGTTGCAAGTACTTATATACTATTTAAAAAATGAGTGTTGTAGAACAAAATCCTGCTGGAAATTTTCCTCGGGTAATTATGGTTCAACAAATTGCGCCATTCGAAGCCACCTTCAATGGCGGCCCCTCAAGCCAATTCCTAAAGAAAATTGAGCATTACTTTCAGCAACAATGCACCCCAGAGGGGGATAAACTTAAAATTGCTCTAGCCGCTTTAAGAGGTAGTGCATTTCAGTGGTACACATGCATGCAAAGCAGTAATCTGATTTTTGACTATTTGTCATTCAAGCAACAGTTTCTTAGTGTTTTTCCAAAGACCTTTAATCAAAGTGAAATTGAAGCGGAAATTTATTCGCTAAGGCAACGTGAAGGTCAGTCTGCATTAGATTTTGCTATGGAAAAGATTTCCAAGTGTGAGGAATATTTAGAAGGGGTGACGGAAGCGATAATCTTAAAAATAGTTATCCAACGTTTGAAGCCAAGTGTTCACGATTTTTTAGATAATCAAACAATTACAAGCAAGGTTACCCTCCTTCAAGCTTTAGCTAAATATGACAATAGACATTTCTTCGCTACCCCTCACCGTCATTCAGGTACGAGAAGTTTTATACAGCCGCGCCAAAATTTTTCGCGAGTTTCAAACCAGCAGCGTAAGCAGTACCGCAGGCAAAATAATAGAAGCGCACGGCGTTATAATGAAATTAGTGCTCTTAAAGTAAATAATATGGAAGCACCTTACTTGCACTGGCAAGTTGATTCACATGATATGGTTCAACCTGTTGAAACTGTGTGGTCAAATGTATTATTTTGTCCGAGCAGTAATCATTATTTTGAGAATAGTGAAAGTCAGGGTATTTTTGTGGCTTATAAAGAAAGTGAGTCTAGCTGGAATGATGAAGTAATTCCAGTACAAATTTCTGAAAATAGTGCCGATACTAATGCTAGTGGTTTAGAAAATAAATCATCTGACACTTCTATTAATGCTATACCTGATATTATTAATGCTATACCTGATATTATTGATGCTATACCTGATATTTTAGATGATATTCAGACATCTGTTAATGAAGGAAATTTAGTAGATGACGAAGTATGCGTTACGGAAGTTAGTGAATACTTATTAGTTGACGATAATAAAAATTCTTTAAACGATATTAGGAACTCGCTAGGTAATGATATTATTTCAAGTTCCCAGCCGAATGGGGATTGTGTAGGCCAGGTTGATAATATGGTTTTAAATAAAGTACATGAAAACCAGACTGAGAATCAGGATGAAAAGTTGACACAGAGTTATACTGTAAGTAGTTTAGCTGATGCTTCGGAAGTTATAGACGTCGTTTGCATTAAAACGCACCAGTACGAAAAGCTTAATCTTCCTAAAACTGAAGCAGTGTTAACGAATATAAATGATAACGATTCTGATGTCGCAAGTTTCAAAGAGACTTTTTCGTCAAAAGAGGATAAAACTAAAGTTAAGGGGGATAAAAAACGTGAAAAAGCGCCTTCAGGTTCCAGCATTAAAACTGCTAATACTGAAGTAATTAAGGCGGTAAACAAGAAGTCGTATAAGCACAAATACGAAAAACAGAGTCAGTTTGTTGAAAAAATAGAATCTGCATTAAAATCTAATACTGATACAAGCAAAAGTACGAAGAAAGGTAAAGTGTGCATTACAAAAACTCCATCAAAGGATGAATGCGTCGCTGATAAGGTACACAAGGTTATCAAAAGAAAGAATGACAATTTTAAAGTTCCTTTGCATAAGTACAGGAAACGGAAGATTTCTGCCGCCCAGCAAGGTTGGCCTCCTCCCAAGAGACCTCCTGTCCATCGTCAAGCCGGACCAGCGCCTCAGGACCTACGACCTGCTGCACGAAGGATGCCCACACGGTCAACGAACCCCTTTACTAGGACTGCGACCATCAAGAGAGGTTCCATGGATTGGACAGACTGGTGCAAGGAAGTTGCTGCATTCATGAGGAACAAGTCTTGTATCAATTCTCTTATTCTAACTCCCACCCTTTAATAAAACCGAACCAAATTGGTTTGAAGTTCCCCATTGTATATACTGTGTAAACATTTTGAGGGGAAGGAGTGAGCCACTGAAAAAAAACGGCATACTGTTGTTTTATAAATTTTTGAAGGGGACATGTAGTGACTAGGAAAAAAATACATACTGCACAATATACCAATAAACCACTAATGTACTAACTTCACAAAAAAAAAATAACACATGTACAGTATAAATTGGGGGAGAGCAGATACAGTCAAGAAATGTCATGCTGTGCAATTGTGTTGTCACTTTTAATTAAAATAGATATTTTAGGGCGCAGTTGGCAGCCCAGTATCCGCAACTCTGCAAATCCACTGTTTGATGGTGTCACCTGGACCCTTCGGGGTTAGTTTTGTAAAATGGTAGTGGCGTTTTTCCTCCACACAACGTGTGGAAGGTTTTTTTGGCTTTGCCACCCATTATGTAAAAAGTCAGACCAGCACGCGTTTTCAATTAGTTAACTGAAGCCGTTCAGACCTCAGTTACCTAATTTTTTTTTCGAGGGAGGCCAGTGTAAGGTATACACAAGATTCGATTCACAAGAATCGAACTTTTGAGTGAATTAAAGAAGCTGCTTTAGATATGCTAATTTCGGCATACGCGCTTAGTATAAATACCACGCAGCGTGATTAATAAAAAAGGGGAGGTTGTTAAGGTTAAAAAGGTGTTATCCTGCGCTAGTGCTTAGCGGGCCAGAAGTTTACGTGGCAGTACTGCTGGTTTGTCTTACTGTTCGTGAGTATAGAAAATATATTGTTCTTGAAAGCTGTATTTATATTCGTTACAAGTGTACGTATGCTTATTGCTGTAAAAGCCAATTATATGTGCAACGAATTCAATAAACATTGTTTCATGTATAAACTGCGTTTGTATAAAATTCAAATAGAGTGCCACTTCAAATTATATACACCCAAGTCTGGGTAGAAGTGAGCATAGATTCTCTATAACTTAATAAGTATGTTATCCAGAGCTCATACATATGTTCAGTTTTCCGAAAAATTAATTGTTTTAATAAGCTCTGCATTTTCTAAATTCAAGATGAAAGTCCTTTGGGAGAGGAAAAAAGCTGAGAAAGTTGTGTGGATTTAAGATATATCTAAATGCAATTCATTTTATCCAGGGAATAAAAATGATTTAAATTCTATTCCGGGAACCCACCTTTAGCAGAAAATTTTTTTTGTTGTTGTTTTTGAATCCACAAATGTTTACAAGGGTATATACAAAATCAGGTCACTGCTGCAGCAATATGTAGTCCATCAGTATTTGTTACATCATCTAGAATTGAACTGTTATGGAAAATTTTTAAAACGTATCAGCAAAATAATACTGTATTGCAACATACTAACTGAACAATATAATTTTCAGCTTAAAATATATCGAGTTATTGAGACACGTATTTAGTTTTTGTTTTAATTTACAAAAACAAAAACTAAATACGAGTTTCAATAACTGGATATATTTTAAGCTGAAATTAGCTTAAAATATATATAGCTATTCTTTTCTATTATACTAGCCGCTGCGCGACCAGCATGGTCGCTTTTTGTTTTATATTTTCTTTTGCAAAGCAACTCTACTGAAAGTAACATATGTAAGGAATGTTACCATTACCTGTCATCATAAATATACGTTGTTAAAGGGTATTCTCTATAAGGCTAATTCTAAAACATCGTGATTAAAAAATGTGAATGTCCATTACTTCAGAACAGAGTTAAAGATAAGACTAAGAAACCCAACACCAATGATTTTAAAAATTACATCCCTCTCTGTATGTACTATTTTTCAAAATTAAGATATCTACATTTTATCATTACGTCAAATAAGAAACTGTCGAGGAAAATTTTTTTTCACTTAAAAAAATGGAGTAAAAATTCAGCAAGTACTAAAATATAGTGTGGATTCATCATTCTCTGTATGTATTATTGTTCACAATTCAGATATCTACACTTAATCATATCAAATAATAAATTGTTGGGAAAATATTTTCACTTATAAAATGGAGTAAAAATTTAGCAAGTACTGAAAAAAGTGTCCAAAATTAAGTATTACTGGCTCTCGGTTGCTATGCAGGTGACGGTTAAGCCTAACCTCGCGATCATTTATGCCCTCTCTTTCACGCCACTCTCTTAATGAATTATTTCTTCTTCGCTTTCTTTCTTGAGACTGTTCCCAATTTTCATTTGATAGTACAGCTCGCTTTCGAGCGTTACTGATTTCAGTACATAAAACCATGTTGACAGGCGGTTGCAAATTGCGGATGGCCGCTAATGTTTACATTTGGTAGTTGCAGCCGTTGGCATTCGGAGTATAGAAATATCGTTGATTTTTTGCCGCATACCTACGCATTTTATATATATAGATTTTTCAAGTCACTATGGACATCGAATTAGCCACTGAAGAAATTCTAAAACTGACCCGATAATTAAAAATGTTCGATTACTGAGTACACCAATTGAGCTATTTACTTTGTTTTCTTCATTATGATATGTTTAGATATACGCTTACCCTTTTTAAAATATATTAGCGAGTTGACTTAAACTATTAGTTGATGTGGGGAGGAAAAATACAAAATCTGTTTTTATTCAGAGTTAATCGAGTCCATGCATTTAAATACATTTCAAAAGCATCAAAACATCTTCTCTTGTACTTTTCCTTTTAGCATATTATTAAAAAATTGCACTGTCTTTAAAATGCTGAAGTGGGAAAATATTCTTCCTTAAAACATATACTATGGAATTTTCCTATCAGGAATTCTTTTAGGCATAATTTTATATGGCTTGTAGTCATTGTCTATTCCCTCTGTACATTTTCTTGGTTGAATTTATTTTTCTTTACTCAGGAGAACACGTCCGCAAAGAAAATGGGGTTAATTGCGTATACTTTCTGAAATGCGTTTACACTTATGGGATATGAAATAAAAAATATCATTGAGTGAGAAAGATTCAAAAGATTTTACAAAATGTTTACGGTACATAACATTTATTTTATATTATGGTTAAAATATGAGGACTTACATATACATACATACATATAAATATATATATATATATATATATATATATATATATATATATATATATATATATATATATATATATATATATACACTCATGGACAAAAAAATTAGCGCACCAAGGAGTCGTCAAAATGAAACGAAATTTTACATACGTAATGACTACTTTGATATAAGTAAATGATAAGAAAATCAAAGAAAAAGGATAATTTATTTCAGAGAAAAGGGCAAAAGAACGGAGGAGTTAATACTCCGTTGGACCCCCTCTAGCGCGAATGCACGATGCGATACGATCGGGCATTGAGTCATACAAGTTCTGTATGATGTCTTGAGACATTTCATTCCATATTTGCTGTAACCTCGCCTCTAGTTCGTTCAAACTCGTGGGATGCCCAACTCGTCGTCCCAAATGATCCCAGATATGCTCGATTGGAGACAAATCTGGGGATCGGGCAGGCCAAGGAAGGGTAGTAACAGTGCGGAGACAGTCCTGTGACACCCTTGCCGTATGAGGCCGAGCATTGTCTTGTTGAAAAATGGCTCCTGGGAGCCGTTGCATGAGTGGCAACACATGTGGTTGCAGGATTTCATGAACATACCGCTGGTCTGTCATGGTGCCACGGAACAATACTAGGGGTGACCGTGTATTGTAGGCAATGACACCCCATACCATCACACCAGCTGTGGGAGCGATGTGTCGCTGTACAGCAAAGGCAGGATTGAAGCGTTCACCATGGGCTCTCCACACACGAACACGATTTTCATCACTGCCGAGATTGAATCTGGATTCGTCGCTAAAGACGACCTGGTTCCATTCCACTGCAGTCCAGTTTCCTCGTGCGCGGCAAAACTCCAAACGGAGGCGTCGATGGGTGGGCGTCAAGGGCAGCACACGTAATGGGCGCCGCGATACGAACTGTCCTTCAGCCTGGCGCCTTCGTATGGTTCAAGAAGACACAGAGGCCCCTAGTGAAGGTGCTACCTGTGCCTGGATGGTGGCCGATGAAGCAGTTGGCATCTCTCGGGTCCACTGGTCCCAACACCTCCTCACAACACAATCAGAGCGGCCAAATTGACGAGCTACTCGCCTAGCTGACCACCCAGCTTCCATCATCCCGACGATTCTCCCCCTCTCAAACTGCGACAACTGCTTATATTGTCTTCGAACACGGCGTAATGGCATGTCTATCTCAGATCTTCCTTTGTAAATGATTCAGCACACTCAAACAAGCTTTGGTTACCTGCTTTATACTCCACAGAGTACGATGTTCAACGCCCTCTACCGGCTATACGTAATGCGCAATCACGCTGCATTTCTATTCATTTGCATATCTCCCCGACATGTACCTTCATTGCAAGTTTCGTTACGATCCCGCAATTATTTCTTGGTGCGCTAATTTTTTTGTCCATGAGTGTATATATATAAAATAATAAATATTATATACCTTAGACGATTCGTGAAATGTTTGAATATTTCCCAACAATTCACTATATTCCATTTCATACCCATGTACGTATATGTGTGTGGGTGTATGCGTGCACCTATGCGTGTGGCACGTGTGTAGGCGTGATCATGGGAATGTGTGTGCGCGTGTGTGCGTATCTGTGTGTATAACTGTATATTAATCTTTATGTGTTGAAAGTAAGTTTAATAACCTTTCAACCCTAAATCTCGATACAAGGATTCTACATTAGCCTAATCTTCTCCCTCTCGAATTTTATATGAACCACAGATTCGAATGAACTTGTTAATAATTAGAAGACTAAACCCTGTCATGTTTTTTGAAATGTTTTTATGGTCTTTAATTTCTGAACGAGAATGGAGCACCGAGGCCCCTGTCGAAATGAATTTATTTTTTATGACCCATTATAATAACTCTTACTTTCTATTCAAATACTCATATTTTTGCTTCACTTCGAAAACAATATGATAGGTTCAAAAAAAAATCCCGAAATTATCCGATTTGTAAAAGGATGTCTATACCACTACACTACTATGCATGCTATGATCCTTTTAAATGAATCTCATCACGGATTTCTGAAAACTTTTGTTGGAGAAGACATATGGGAGACAACAACGGAAGTAAATTTGCTGTTCAATTCTCGAAAACAGAATACAAATAATATGCGTAGATTTATTCTTAAACTGTGATATAGTAGAATAGAGCAAAAAGTAACAGTAATTTTCATTTGCTATGGCGTAAATATTTCAGAAAACAGATAACTATAAAGATCATACATTTTACAGTTTTTAAATTGTATACATTCATGACTGAGAAACTGAGATTAAAATTATAATTATTTGTCTATAATAACAGGGGAATATTAATTATTTGTTATGGATAAATATTAACTGGATAAATATTAAGAAATTTTATCTCGTATACTCTGTTGACCTCATAATTTTGCATTTTATGATTTCATTATATTAGAAATGTTTACAAATATTTGAACCCTTAAATTTTTCTTCACCATGCTATTAATTTAGAGTGTATATCTTAATTAAGTATCATTAAATTAATTTGCAATTAATGTTATAAAATATTGAATATTTTCTTGTAATGATTTATAAATTGAGTTGTTACTACCTCGTCTATACCTCTTTTCTATTCTTCGTCATTCAGATATTTGTATTTCCTGTCCATATAAATATTTGTATTTACATAGTAACATTTAATTTATTCCACAAGACACAGTTTCCCGTATAAAGGTATTATTAAGTAGATATTATTCTGGAGGGAACTTGTGTAATCAAGAGCAATCGATTAAAACTCGATTGAAAAAAATATGTATCTCTCAGAAAATGATATTTCTCGTTATAAGTTTCCAGGTTCTTTTCATGGTAGTTTCTGTCTGAGTATGTAATTAATGCTTTGAACTTGCTGTACACATACTTTATCTTTCTTTTTCAGCAACTGTAATGGAATAACTTCTGGTAGTTACGGAATTATTTATTACTTAACAGGGTCTTAAATAATGTCTCGTTTTCACTGGTTGTCATTTGCATTAGCTTTATTTTCGGCTTTTAAGTAGTTACGATGCTTTAAAGAAGTTTAGGTGAATTACTAAAAAAAAATTTTTCGTGAATCTCATAATTGCACAAAAATATCTGCAATGTTTTACAGACTTGTATAGATTTTAACTTTGATTTTAAAATTCGAGTTTAAGGACTTTATTCGAAGCAGAAAAATATGCTAAAGACAAAACAAATAAAGTTTTTCTTCTACATATTCTCATACAAAATTTTATATTTTTCATATAGTTTAAACGAATCTAAGTATTTTACATTAATTTTTCGAGCTTGTCTTTTTTATTTATGAAAATAAAAATATTTCACTTTGTTAAAAGTCTTCAAATTTTTTACACATTTTAAAAACAATAAATTTTGTGTGAAACATATAAAACTGTTTATGATGTTTTATTTAAGTAATTATATATCACTTATGTGTGATATCCAATTTTTAAATATTTGTCCATAAAATTGATAAAACTCAGTAAGTTTCCATACATTATATATTTTTACTTATACAGACATCATCATTAATTAGATGAAATGTTGCTTTGTTTTACTCCTTTATATGTGTTCATACATTGAGGAAAATTATACCTTAATCTCTACTCTGCTCGCATCCGTTATTCCTTAAGCAAATATATTTCTCGTAGAATTGTTGAAAAAGGTAATTTAAACAGGGTAGTTTTTCTAAAGGGTTTATTTTACCACAAAAAAAATGTTAAATCCTGCAAAAATTTATGATTACTCAATACTATTTATTCAATATATGTTACGTATAAAAAAGTCATTGTCTAATAAGACTAACACTGTTGATAAAGTAAAGGAATAAATATATGTTGCATTCACTCACATATTGTCATCAGCAGCCACTGCAGTAAACAGGTTTCTGAAGTAACATTCATAATAACATTCTGAAGTTCCTCCATAAATTTTGCTACTGAAATTAATAAAGAGATAAAAAATCAACAAGCAATACCGCTTGAAGTTTTTTTAACCCTTTAAAGCGCACACTGTTATTGTCGTATTAAAATAATTAAACCACTGATGTAGGAATATACACATATTAAATTTACGGTTTAAATTTATTTTCCCTTTTATATTCGTAGGGGAATCTTTCTGTACTACTCTTGAAACGTAGGTTGTAATTCAAGCACTGTTACAGAACAATTGCATAACGCAAATAATTAAGTCCTTTGATTATAATTTTTTCAAAAAGATTTCCTGTAGCAATTATCGAATTGGGGAATTAATCAGAATAAAAAAGTTGAATTACATAGAATTATTTTAAAATGATAATGAACGCGTATCTAAAAGGAGACAAGATATAAATTTGTATTTTTGTATGCATAATAAAGAGTAACTGAGCTTTAACAAAATCTTCAGGATGGAGCACTACTTAGTCCACGTGGTATATCTCAATGCAACACCCCCAGCTGAAACGATCAGCTAGTCATGCACAACAAATAACTTCATAAAACTTGAAAGGACGATGAAAAGATTCCTTAAAAAGAATCATATCAAGAGAGCAACAGAAGACGACCCAAAAAAGAAATAGAAATAAAACTTGAGTGGAGCTTGAAAGCATTAGAAAGAGAAAGCATTGAACCATCATAGCCCCAAAATCCTTATATGAACACGTATAAAGAGTATAAGTCGAAGAGCACATAAAATAGAATAAATTCGCTACATTCCTCTAGACTAGTCACTGAAATAAGATCAGATTTCGCTCTTACTGACAAAGAAACGAAGCAGGTGAACAATGCATTTCTTTCTCACTCCTGTGGTATAAATAAAGTTCCAGTAATTTGAGCCATTTCCCCATGATAAAAGCTATTTCGGGAAAAATTTGCATTAATAAGAATGAGATCAGGAATTTCTAGAGAAAATCATGTATATTTAAACAGACTACTTGAAGATGGATATTTAAAAGGTAAAAATATACACTCTGTCACAAAAAATATATGCACCTCGAAGAAATCGATCTAATATCACGAAACTTGGCAGGAATGTAGTCTGGTAAGAGATATGCAAATGATTAAAATTTTGACGCCAATGAGACAAGTATAAACGTGCTATGCGCATATGAGATGCGCAGCTGGGAGAGTTTAAAAGCATGATTCCTCGTGCCATAGGGTTATTCAAACAAATCTGTCGACTTGGATGGTCAGTATTGTGACTAGAGATGCCCCTGAGACGTAACCGGCGACAGTACGAACAATTATCGGACTTTGAGAGGGTGCGTATAGTAGACCTCAGAGAAGCAGGTTGGTCGAACAGGCGTATCGGCCGCCACCTCGGTCGGAGCGATATGGTAGTCACTCGGTGTTGGCAACAATGGTTTACAGAACGGATAGTCTACCGTCGCGGAGGGTCAGGGTGTCCCAGGGTATGACAGTGTGGGGAGCTATTTGTTGGGACACACGATCACCTCTAGTCGTCCTTCAAATCACTTTGAAGGCACGAAGTTACGTGGACGAGATTTTAACGCCAGCTGTACTGCCTATGCTATCAAGTCGCCCAGGTGTCATTTATCAGCAAGACAACTCTCGTCCATTCCCAACAATGTCTTCGAGGATATGACGTATTCCCATGGGCTGCCAGGTCACCAGACCTCTAGCCAATAGAGCACGTCTGGGACGTGCTTGGAAGGCAACAGCAGCCGTCCCGGAATGCTGGTGAATTAAATGTCCAGTTGCAACGATTATGGCATGATCTTCTGCAGGAGGTCATAGGTGACCTCATTGATTCGATGCCACGCCGTGTTTCGGCTTGTATAGCTGCCAGAGGTGGATTTACTAGTTACTGATTTGTAACCTTTTTCATGCCATATTTTCATAATAAATTCTGAATTTGTAATCATTTACTTATCTCCTCATACACTACATACATGTTGAGTTTCGTGATAGTAGCTCGTTTCCTTCTGGGTACATATATTTTTTTGTGACAGAGTGTAGCAATATTGTAATAAGGAATACTTATGAAAATTAACAAGAGGCAGAAATAAACTTTGGGTTTCGATAATTCTAAATTAGCCAGTAAAATATATTGAAGTAAACACTTCAGAGAGGTACGCCTTCGGCTGAATTTAATTTATCTGGATGTTAAATGTCCTAACAATAAATTTTCGATAGGAGTAACTTATTATCGCTGAAGTATGTTATTTTTATAGCATAATATCCGAGTCAAATATATGATGCGAGGAATACCAAACGGAACTGATGAAAGTAATAGAGATGTTCTGATTAGATAATAGAGGTAAGACAATTTGTATTGAAAGATAACATAATAAAACTTCAAATTTTGGAAATGTAAAACAAAGGGATTGATATTTAAAAGCTTGCTTAGTCAAATGGGGTTTGATAGACTGTTAATCATGTTAAAAGTTTAAATTACAAATCCTATCTTTTATAATTTCTCGTACCTTAAGATTAGTTTCCCCTACCAATCAAACAAGTTTTATTACTTCTAAATCACGTTTCAACCGCATTGTTTTTCCTCGAAATAGATAAATGAAAGAATAAGATTTGTTCGAAATACACCAAGAAATTTAAACCTTTTTGGGATCTATTTCTGTAAACTCATTCTATTCGTTTTCGCTCTTATTTTCCTCTATGCTTTTACGATACTTCCATAAAATTAAAAATATCAAGTTTTTTAAAGCATAATTTTCTTATATGTTTAATTTCTTGTAGACCTATAGATGGAAAAATCTTTAAATGCTATGTGTAAACTGTATATTAATTAAAAATCTGATTTTTTAGTATATCACATCATCTTGATCACTTAAATGAATTTGTTTCGCTATTTGTACAAGCTTGCGAAGGAAATTTTTCTAGTCTGAATCATTTAGTATCGGACGAATTTATTTCTTGAAATTTAGAGATTTTAGAAATAAATAAATAATTAGGAGTTAACGCAATCGCTTTAAACTAAGTCAGAGATTTAAACTCAGGACATCTGAAGAATACCGACTATTCATCACAACGAATTAAAATATCATCTCATTTCCTCTGACTTTATTATCATTTTAACAATTGTATATGATTCTGAAAGTTTAGTAGCATTCATTTATAATATTTAAGAAGCTGAAAAATATTCATCGTTTGCAGTAAATTATGTGCTAGCCCATTCAGCTACGGCCAAGTTGGATTTTGTCATAAAGTTTTAAGCGGTGATATTTTGTTAAAAAAATTGCTCTATTGCAAATTTCTATTACGTAAGAAAAAAAGATTAAAATACTGCTTTAATCTTGGAAAATATCTACACTGATTTTCTTTTATATTTAGGGAGACCCGAACCCCATTTTCCCCAAAATTCCATCAAAAAATCATTTTTTATTTATTTTTTTTCAGAAAATGGTAATACACACATTTAAGAACATGCGTACAAAATTTCAGGTCTTGGGGACAGTTGGAACAGTTACTAATTAAGCATTTTATAACTGCTCGCAAGGATGTAAATGTCCGATCTGCCATTTTTAAAGGGCCATGTGTTGTGTCTACATTTAGTTTCATGCAAGAACTAACCTTTGACACAATTAATAATATTCCAGTTTTTACAAAACTATTCAAAGAAGAAGACCCTGATAACTTGAGTAAATTACTTTTGACAGTAACTGTTTATAAACCATTGCATTTCAATGTTTTGCTTTAGTTAATGTTTTGATGATCATTTGTTCTTCGAGCATTTTGATAATATTTTTTATGTTTACGAAAAAGAATGGCTATCAAAGAAAATGAGTTTCTTGCTTATTGCACCGGTGTGTTTTAAGATAAAAGAAATATCAAAATATATTTTTTAGTTGTTTAAAATAAAATTATGAAGCTTTTTTTATGAATTCTAGCAAATCGTCCAATTTTCTTCACATATGGAACTGACTATAATTTTTTTTCTATGTTTAATTTAATATGTTCTTGCTATTATAAGAACCTTCAAGCATCATAAATTACTAAAAAAATATTTTTACATTTATTTATTGTTATTTATTTATTGTTACAAAAGTAAGTTATTTTTCATTAATTTATGTTGTGTTTTATACTTTAAATGCATTTTTCTCAAAATCGTATTTTCTTCAATTTTGTCTGAATTCGAAGTACAAAGGCTTTGAGAAATGTGCACTTACAATTATACTTTTTATATTTTTTAATCTTGATTGAAGGTTTAAGAAACGTTGGGAGAGTTTTTTTTGTATAAGTGCTTAAATTTTTTTTACCAATTGATAAACATCAAAAAGCAGAATCTTTTGTCAAAAACTACCATATAAGGAGTAAATTTGTTTTTCAAAAATTAAGAAACGTATTTAAAAAAGCTCACACTAGATTTGTAGTATATACTATGACATTATTATAAAAATTTAAATTATAGAAAAAAATTAAAAATTGACCTAAAAATAACCCTAAAAGAGGTAGAAGTAAATACCCAATTTATTGAAAATTATATGCAAAGTATGATATTATAACATAGATCAATACATCTGTCACATTTTAACGCTAGCGAACATAGCTTTTTTAATGTTTTATGAATTAAAGTAATAAACGTTATTAAGAAATGATTTAATCAGGAGAAGGTAGAAGTAAATATATAATTTATTGAAAATAGTATGAAAAATATAATAACAAGGCGTGGATCAATACATCTGTCAAACTTTAACGCCAGCGAACATCAGTTTTTAATGTTTTTTGAAGTAAAGAAATAAAAGTTACATAGATATGATTTAAATAAGAGGGACGTTTAGGTTAGTAAATTGCATGGAGTTCCCAAATGTTATGATTTACTTTATCACCAACGTTATGTGTCGGAGTGAATATAATTTTCATATGCAAAGCCTTAGAATATTTCAGAAAAGGAAATGGAAAGAAAAACTACTTTCAAAGGATTTTACGCATTTCTTTCAAATATAAGAAGAATATCTTTTCATTCAAATGAAACATATTGTTAACACATATTGACTTTCAGTATTTCACACTTTTTCATTTCCGAACATTTAAATTTGAAAGATGATTCTAAAATCATATTCATCACCAATACATCACCCTTTACAAAGAACTGAAAAATGTTTATGATAAATTGTTATGCAAAATGCGATACATTTCTCAGCGTATTTTAATGAAAGAGAGTTTCTATTTCATTTGCTTTTTCTTTTACAGTTGTTTAAATTACTGTTGTGATATTTATTTGAAACCATAGGAATGAAACCCGTCAAAATAAAATTAAAAATACTCTGAATTTTTAGTGTTAATAGAAAATATGTGAGTATATATATATATATATATATATATATATATATATATATATACTTTAAATATTTAATTTAACATTTATATCTTTGCATGGTTTTGTATTTATGTTTACCGATTTCAAACTGTTTTAAAATTTGTTTTACTTTTTGTCAAAGTTTTCAAGCAAATTCCTCAATAATTTCACACTTTACTCGTGAATCAAAGATGGTCTACGTGTACAGGAAACAGCGTGGAGTGTGTTACCCACACCAGTGAGCAACTCTGTAAACAAGCTTGGTAAAGAAATTTAGGTTTGACGTTTTACCACAGCCTTTTTTTTTGCCACCGAGTAATTGCAATAAGTAATAGTATAGCTCAGTGCGTGGTGTGAAAAATTAATGAATAGAAGTAAGAACATAAACTGATATATTTGAAAATTAACGTTTGGTGTTACAGTACGTGAGCTCCAGGAAAAAGATACTTGGTAATCTAGTTGATTTTGTCACATTTGTATTTTTCAGTTTTAGTTGTAAATCGAAGCCGAGCAACAAACTCTAGTTTGTAAAGTTCTAAATTCTGAATTTTGATCTGGCTGAGACAAAAGAAAGGTACTATTATAAGTATGAATTAATTATTGATTTATGTAGTCATTGAGCATTTTATCACTTTTTCCTAACCAAGAATTTGAGGGTGAAGATACATCATTCTCTGTACATCACATTTTTATCACTGTTTAATAATCCTCTATTTCAATTTCCCAACGTTAAAATACTCGAAAGCGGAATCTTGGTAGCTAGCTCCCTTTAGCCTAACTTGGTGTAACTAGATATGTCCCTTTTAAAGAATTTTCACGATTATCCCCAGTATCATGTCTTTTAATGTGGTCATATAGAATTCATTACTACATTATCTATGATTTGACTGATAAAACCTTAAAAATATATTCAGTTGGCTCATCTATCCTTAGCCTTCACAACTAATCTGGATGAATGCACATTAAAGTTTGTTTGAAACGATGTTCTCTATCCTGGAATTAACCGCGAGATCTTTGCTGGTCAGGGAATTAGTTTGTTCCATGGAGCATTTCAAGTCCATGAGAAGGTTAGGAGGGGACTAATAGTCAAATATCTTTGAACATACCGATATGTAAAAATGCAAACAATGATTTTACCTTTACTGAATCAAAAACTGCATAATTAATTCCCATTTAAGAAGATTCTGCGAATTCTTTAGCTAAATAAGCTTATAGTCAAGATTTAGTACTTTATCTAGGCATGAAAGAATCTATGAAATATCAAAGAGAGCTTATTAACAAGACTTTTATCTGTCATACATTTTAAAAAAATGGACTGTATGAAGTATCCATTCCTGGAGACAAAATATGTTTATCATCTAATGATGACAGACTTATTCTAAAAATTATTTTATCACATTAGTGCCTAGAGTCCTTTTAAAAGGACGCTTACATAATAAGCTCTAAATCACTGAATTTTTTATTTTTTTTCGATCCAAATAGCAGAATATCATGATAAAGTGCTGTATTTGTTATTACCCAACAGTTGGCAGCACTACATTAATGTTTTATTTATGCTTTGAAGGTCTAAATTCAGAGTTAGTCGTTTTTTAGCTTTTCAAAAGGGCGTCACGCAAAAAGTAAGTTTATTTTATTGTTTTTCAATGTTACAAAAATATTTTATGCTGTTATCACAATGAATATTCTTTTCTTTAATGCTTATCTTTCAAAATTGTTCAAAATTATTTTTTAACACTGTTATATTTTCTTTTGCGTAGCGTTCTATATACAGGACTCTAGGCACGGATGGGTACATGTTTTTCCGACCTGTTCCGCTATACGAATGCGTCTTTTTTTTTCTCAATTTATGATGTTTTATTACCATAGAGAAAAGGAAATGCTATTTATTTTCAGAAAAATGATGTTATAAATTATTTTTATAAATAAAGATTATTGAGTATTCCTTATTTATGAAAATAATTTAAAAATAAATATTCTGTTGACTAAGGAATGATTAAAAAATTTCTTATTTAAGAGAAATATTAGCCTCTTGATAATCTAATGAACGTATTAACAAATTAGCCTCTTAAATACAAAAATTTTAATCAAAGGATGTTTTCTGTATTTAGTGATTGTCATAGGGACATGACAGTAGTGTTACGGCCAGGGACAGGAGCATTAAAAAGTACAAAATAAAATAAAATAATTGTTAAATGCAAGAAAGAAACAGGGCAATAAAAGAGAAGGGAAGAAAGCCATAGACCGGAACGAAATTTAGAGATAGTGTTTGTAGCAATAAATAGAAGATAAAAGTTGAAGAGAGTGAGTTGCAAGAAGAGAATAAAAGAAAATTTATGATAGCTATAAAACAGCCCACCCTGCTTGAAGCCAAAGCATGGGAAAAAGTTAAAATTGAGGGAGAATTTATAAATCCCGCCCTCGATGAGCATTGGTAAAAGGGGATTGAGGAGAGGCAGCACGGACGAATGGCGATGGCATGATAATTTCCAGATAACCAATGGAAATTATAAGAGGCGGAGACATTAGTAAGAAAATATATGAAATAAAAAATAGTGTAAAGGCAGAGAGATAACCTGAGAAGTGAGAGTCAGTCAGAAGTTTGTGAGAGGTAGAAGTGGTGTCAAGGCATATAGACGTATGAGGAGAGAGCAGAAAAAGTTAGTGAATCGATGCTGACAGTGCCCAACTGTCCCGTGCCGAGTGTCTGCAATAAGCGATGGAGCCGTATTCGAGTGCAGTAAAAGTTTGGAAATAGAAGTTGTCGAGCGCCCAGTGTCCCATGCCGAGTGTCTGCAATGAACGACGGAGCCGTATTCCAGACAAGAAGATGCCCGAATTCCGTGTGATGATAAAGACGACGAATTCATCATTACGAGTGCCAGCTGCCCAGGGGGATTCCACCGTCATCTGCTGAGGTACCGACTTTGCGTTTCCCTTTTATATTGTTATCATTGCTTCTCAGTGTGTAGCCATAATAATTAAGATAAGAGCGCGATGAGTATAGTTTTGAATATAAGATGTTGAGTAATTGACCGATAATTCGTACCAACAATTTAATATAATGTTTTGCATATATATATGAATTAATTTAGTAGGAGTAAAGTCGAAAATAATATGTATAGATGCAGTATGAAATATTGTTATAATAAGTGAATGAATCAAATATAGGTGTCGTAAAGAATTAATTTAGTAGGAATGAAGTTATGAATAATGTGTAAATGCCGGAGGAAATATTGAGTAATTTTGGAGTGTATTATTTATGTGTGTTAATATTCAATAAATTGATTTGTCAATATAACCAGAGTTATTTCCATTATTTGGGAAGCACATCAATGTACTAGCCACAATCATGAACCAATAAGTTACTAAATCAAAATCATAATTAATATAAGTAATTAACAGATAAGAATAATAAAATAAACTCTCCTTCCCAATAATCATTTAAAATAATTTAAACAATCACGGTTACAGTGATTTTAAAAAATAAAGAAAAATTACGAAGTACATAAGTAATTGTCTGGATTTCTTTTAAATATGTGTATTTTAAATGTCTATAATTTAATAAATTTTAAGAATTTTGTCTCTTAATCCAAATTATATTTGATCTAAATATACTGAAATAAGCAATCGATAAGTTTTAAAGCTCTTATTTATATTTTTGTTTTTATTTTAAGTTTGACTGTGGAGAGGCATTAGCTTTAATGGCAGAGTTATCTGATAATGATACATTCCATGAAGCGGATATTTATTTGGACCCACCATCTAATGAAGTTACCGATGACTGACACTATACGGGTTAATAGAACTGAAAAATGTCCACTTGTAGATGTTAAATCTGTTAAAAAGAAGAGATGGGGAAGTTTTGATTTTCAGAACAGCAAAAATTTGAAAATGGTTCGGTGGAATGGCAATAGTTTCGGTACTTTGGCGTCTAACCATTATGGTATTGAACCTGTAGCTCAGGCCAAACGCTGGTCGAATATTGATAAAGGATCTGTAGAGATTGACCAACCATTTATTGTGTCTCAATATAATAAATTTATGGGAGGCACCGATCAAATCGATCAAAATTTTGCACAATACCGGTGTTCCATAGGTCTAAAATCTGGTGGTGGCTACTGTTTTTGTTTAGCTTAGAAGCATCAATCCAAAATACGTGGCTACTGTACAGATTATGCCCTTCTAATGACAGTAACAGAATGGATATCCTCCAATTTAGAAGAGAAATCTGTCAGACATTTTTCTAACTACAGTAAGAGACCAAATAACAGTCTGGCTGCAGGGAAACCAAAATAACTTTTAAAAAGAGTGTCTGGTAATGTCCGGTATGACGGAAAAGATCATTTAATCGTTGTGAATCCAAAACAGATAATATGCGCCTACTGTGGAAAAAATTCAAAAGAAAATGCAATAAATGTTTAGTTGGATTGCATGATAAATGCTTTGAAATCTTTCGCACAAAATAGCTTGTATATAAATAATGTAAAAAAAAATTAATGAAGAATAGCTTTTTTCATTATTTTGTATTTTAATAAGCCCTTTTTATAAGTAAATTAAAATATAAAAGACAGTAAAATTTATCATAAGACATAATTTATTAAATTTGTGCGTTTTAAGCTATTAGTTTTTACATTTTCAGCTTTTAAAATTGATTTGATTTTTTTAAATGATTAAAATAAAATTTAAATTCCTTGTGTTTATTTTATTATGCATTTTTTCGCAGAGATCCATTTGTTTCATGCGTTTATTTATCTAAAAACGACATTAAAAGGAATAGTTTTAGAAAATCTAAGGGTTGAAGTGTTTGTGTAAAACCTGTACCCTCCCGTGCCTAGCGTCCTTTTTATAGGACGGTAACATTATTTTGAATAAAAATTAAAATTTTAATGCAGGAATTTTTTTATTATTTTTTTAGTTCATTTTGCACCTGTACAAACATAATTAGGTAAAGAAAATTAAAGAATTGGATGTTGAATTCGATTAATGGATTAACACACTTTTTTGACAATATTATATCTTCAGACGCTCGTGAGTTTGGTTACATGCGCAAGTCTCCTTTCTGATTTTATTTTTAAAGCAAATAAACTACTTAATGTCTTAACTTAATTCTACGACTACGTACTCATGGGAATCTACGTTTTCCTCTCTCGGGTACATAAAGAAGATAAATACTGAAATATAAGTAATATAGAATCAGACCTTCCTTTCAAGCTATATTCCTTTGAGCCATGTACTCGCAAAACGACTTCAAAGTAACATAAGCCATTCTATTTATCTTCTTATTACTGCAGTTTGGTTGTTAGCGGAATGTAAAAAATTCTTAAACTATGATCAAAGAGTTCTATTCACTTGGCATTTTGTGTTTTTGTGGACATATATTGAACATAATTAAACGATATATATATATATATATATATATATATATATATATATATATATATATATATATATATATATATATATATATATATACATATATATATTTATATATATATATATATATATATATATATATATATATATATATATATATATATATATATACATATATATATTTATATATATATATATATATATATATATATATATATATATATATATATATATATATATATATATACATATATATATTTATATATATGCATGTATGTTATTTTATATATATGTATTATGTATACATACTATGTATGTATGTCTGAATTTATATAGTTTCTATGAAAAATTCCTTCCTTTTGTGAAGGACAACCGTCTTATTTCCTTCTCCTTGGGGGAAGGGGGATGCATATATGTGCCTTTGATTATGAAAGTGTTCTAAGTTATTGTGCCGGTGTAAGTCAAGAATTAAAAAAGAAAAAGTTTATTAGTCTTTTCACAATGCATTCTTTTACATTACCGTAATATGAACCAGTGTATGGAAAAATTTAAAAATTGAACCGTAAATATTTTCTGAAATATTTATTATATAGTATAAAAATATTTTTTGTTTGTTCAAACTCAAACCTTTAAATATCTGGAAGCGAAACATAATTGACTTACACCAATTTTGTAATAACCGGTTCAGTGACGTAGACCACTTTCGTAATCAAGGGCACATATGTGTTGTAAGTATTAAAGGGACCTGGGCTAGAGAGAAGATGGAGACCAGTGTGGTAAACGAAAGAAAAAGGGTTTTGTAGATAATGAGGTTTCATAATTTTCATTACCATTTGCGATCAAGAGATAAAAATATTGATCATTGCATGGCATGCCTGCTCATAACATAAGCTATTGAGTGTGAATAATATGAAACATAATTTGCAGGAAATCATTGCGCAGTGCTTGATTTTTGTCGTCGTTATTCCTGGAACATAGACAAGTTATTCAAGACTTACAAGTGGGTTGTTAGAAGGCATAAAACGTTCCCTCCGTGAAGTGTTTTAAGATCCAAATAGAGCATTATAATAAAAGTTACCTCAAATTATTCAGGTCGTACAAAAATAATGTCAATATGCAGTATCCGTAATGTCAGTTGAGGTTGAATCTGATTATTTAAAATATACAACTTCTAAAGTATTAACACAGCGGATCTTGAAAATGATTTACAAGAATATGGTTTGGCGCATTGGAGATTTTATTCATACTAAACACATAATTCAGTCTTTTCCTTATTAACTAAGGCATCACGAGTGTTTTCCGTAGCAAAAGTAGATGAAAGTTCCAACTGGTCTACGTAATTAAGTTGCATTTTTTAACTAAAATTGTCTGTAATGCAAAAAATATATTTTTATTGTTTTATTGCCAAAGTCCTTATAATGAAGGGTTTAAAAATTGAGCTTCACTAACTATATAAATTTTTAGATCTCTCGTGGTCAGAAAAATTACAAATTGATGCCTTTTAAGTCAAACATGGTTTTACGTTCTTTAAATATAATGAAAGATTTTATTTTTTTGCAGTTTTGCAAATTTTAGTACAGACGTTTAAATAATTCTAATTATTTTCCTTATCTAGCTTAAACTTTAATGCTTCTCCTCGAAAAAGGTGATGAATCGATATTTAAGTAAGAATTTAGAGAGTTTTAATTAGTGGAAATTGGAACATTTCCACACGCATAATACAAGAAATTAAAAAAACTGGCACCAGAAAGATGTGTTGTCCCATGAAAATTTTTTAAGGTATGTGCCTACCTTTTGGGCACTTTTTTTGAAAAATAGGAAATTTTTATGAACCATAAGTGTTTTTAGTTAGAACAGGGAATAAAACTATGAATTTAAAAAAAAAAGTTAGTGGAATTTTCATTAACTTTTCAAATTTAAGCAATTTTTAGTAAAAATTAGCGTTTACGCCAAATTTTCTAAAACAAAATCTTACCAATATATTTCACTTTTTTTTTTCAACAGAATATTAGTAAATCACTTACCTGTGTTATGAAGCAAAATATTTGCAATACCTCTTAAACTTACTAACATATACCAAATTTTGTATACACAACAAGATTTTTTAAAAAATTTTCATACATTTTTCAATAAAAATAGCTCTTAAATTAATAAATAGATACTTAGAAGTTATATTTTGGTTCATAACATACCACTAGATGAGTAGAACCTTGTGACAAAATTTTATTTCAATATCTTAAAAATCTTTTAAGAAATGAAATTTATCGTAAACGTAAAAAATGAAAAATGCAGTTTTCCAGAAAAGAGCAAATAAAGATTTTAATTTAGCACAAAAAAATATGTATAAACTTTACAACCTCAAATTTCACCATATTTATAGGTCAAGCCTTCCGTGGCTTCATTTTAAATTAATTTTGATTTTCTTTTAGCTTTTATAATTTTTCTGCATGTTTTTGTAGTTAGCAGAATTTGTCGCCTCGATTTCTTTTTTCGCTCAATGTCAATTTCCATGTACTTTTTCAACATTTCTGGTTCAGTTTTTATTTTTAAATAATTGAAAACAGGTGCGAGACCCATAAAACATGAATTAAACAGTAGCACTGCAATAGAAGCCCCTAATAACAATGTTTGCAGTTAAAGAAAATTTTCTTTAGGAAAAATATTCCACAAAACATTGTTAAATGATTCATTATTGATATGAGTCATGCAATGAAAACACTTTTTCAGTAATTTCTGATCACAATAACCAGTTCTAGGTAATCTGGTTTTATAATTCTGTCAATTGTATCTGGAAGGCTTGGGGATTTTTCCGAAAACTGCTTTCCATGATACAATGCTTGCTTGTATTTACTCCAACTTTCGGGACCCTCAGGACACTGTCCATGCATCGACTTTTCATTGCTTGAGCAACAATGAAAAAAAAACAGATAATACTGCTTATTGCATATTTTGAAGATTTGCAACATTGCTGCGAATTGCAATCTCATAATAGTTTTGTAGCTTGTCTATAAAGTTATCAGTTAGTTTACCCTTTCCACCAAGTCCTTTAATGGTCTTTTAATGGTCTTAAAACTATAAAAAGTAAATAGAGGAAACTTAATTCTACATTAAAAATGAAAAATGAGCATTAAAAATTGTTTAAAAGTAAAGAAATAACTGTAAAAATGTATTTTTTATATTTCCGTGGCCCTTTAAAAGGTCACTTCCGGTTTCAGAAAGTTCATTTCCGGTTTATAATTTGGGCTAGAACTTTGCTTATAATTATCGCTGAACCAAAAGTAAAGCATTTTTGAAATCCTAAATGTTTGCACTTTAATTTAAAATAATAAAAAAAAAATTCGAATGTTTTCGCAAAAACAGCGATTTGAGGGTAGGCACATACCTTAGTGAAACTAATCGTAAAGAAAGAATTTCCAGAAGAAAATTGATGCAGAGTGTAAGTCTAAAGCCGGGCCTTTCACGAAGTCGTGAACTGGAAGAGAGCACTACTTGTTTGCATGTGCTACGACTTGCTTATTCAACACAGGGATCCACGACCTTTTCCAGTTCACGGAAACAAGTGCCCTCGTTTGTCGTTAGTTTCTCGCCCCTTATTCAATCATAGCAGAACGTGAAGCTGCGAAAGTTGTCTGCGAAATATTAACACATGTGTTAAAAAAACATTTAAAAAACTCAATAAAAAAGAGGCGTGTATGAATTCGTGAGTGGGTAAGGAGGCGAAATATGCTCGGTGCAACCAATGGTATTTGCAGGGAGTTGTCCTTGGAAGACAAATAGGTACAGAAACTTTTTTAGGATGGAGCCAAATATGTTTTGGTTTTTACTCAATAAAGTGAAAGCCGCAATTTAGAAAAAAGACACAGATATGAGAAGACCAATTCCAGCAGAATCAAAACTTTAGGCTATTTTAAGATTTTTAGCTACCGGTGATTCATTTGCCAGTCTGAAAAATTTACTCAGGATACCAAAGAATACTATCAGCACATTCACAGAAGGTCGTTCGCACTTTATACAAACGATTTGTAATTTATTTTTTACGTTTGCATTTTCAGATAAAAATTTGGCAACTTTGGAATAATCGTCTGCTACTGTTTTGTTTTGGTTGGAATGTAAAATAAAATATTTATTTTGAGAATGGCTCCTAAAATTGATAGATGGCATGAAGGTTACGTAACTGCGCTTTCCAAGAAGCAATATTCATATCAACAAATTATAAAGTGGTTTTAAAATCGTGGTTAGGACAAAAGGTATTTGAAAGGTATTTATAAGGTATTCAAAAAAGGTATTTATAATATGTATATTAAATTTGAAACGAAAAAGAAGCCTAACTGAAATTAAAAATGAAATGAAAACATGACTGCGAAACCTCATCATAAGTCCGTTCGAATGCAGGTAAATATCAAGAAAATGAAGTCTCTTATACGAAAAGAAAATCCACCGACTCAAAGATCCATTACATCGAAACTAGGAATATCTTTTGGCAAAACAAATTGTAGAAAATTATATGAAAAACACTTAGCTGATGAAAAATGGAAATTTGTGGTAACACTTGATAAGGCATGGGCGTATTTAAGTGACTGTAATAAAAAAAGATCAATTTTCTATTACTCAACTGACGGAAATGATCGTACGAAATGGCTTCATTAGTGTACAGAAAAGTTCCCAAAGGGATTTATGATACCTGCAGGATTTTGTTACAACGACAAATTAAAAATCAAAAATGTCTCAAGTCAAGCCAAAATTAATTCCCTCTACTAACAGAAGAATATTTTAGAACCAATTTTTGAAGAAGAAATTCCAGCGTTATATGGAAAGGACATTGATAAAGTTGAGCTTCATATGGGCAAAGCCTCTAGTCACACGTTTAAATCAACTGCCGCTTATTTAGCAAAGAAAGAATCAGACACAGGAATAAAGTGTATCCCATTTAATGAAATACCTGTAAAATCACCCAACGCTCCTCCAATGGACTTTTGTGCTTCGGTTTATTAATACGAGCCTTAGGAATACGGCATCCAATAACACTCAACAAAGTTTGGAAAATGGTCCAAGAGGAATTGTGTACATTTAACATGACAGTACCAAGAAAAAGTTTTCTTTCATAGAAAATTCGAGCTAGAGCTATTATTAGAACCATGGCTATCAGATAGAAGTAAATAACTGTAAAAATATGGCATTTATACATAAAACTTAACTATCAAAATCGTTTCCATAAAGTGCTAACGACCTTCTGTATTCTTGAGGTTTTGGAGGCTATTTACAACGCTTTATTGGATTACATAAAAGTAAGAATAGTATAAAACTCTTTTTGTAAGCAAAAATGTAATTGTGTTTGAAGTTCATTTCGTTATGTTTTTTTTATTTAACTGATTGTTTTGTTTTTCTAGGTGTTAAATTCTGAAGAAGAATGGAAAGAAATCGAAAGAGCTTTTGGCGAAAATGCAATTTCCCAGGATTCATCGGAGCTATTGACGGCAAACATGCGGCTGTTCGTGCTCCAATGTTTACTGGCAGTGAATATTACAATTACGAAAATTCATTCCTATTGTATAATACTCTTGGCTGTATCTGATGCAAATTATTGCATCCATTGATGTTGGAGCCCAAGGTAGATATTGTGATGGCGGTGTTTTCGATTAGAGCTCCTTGAAGCAAAAAAAAAAAAATGAACTCATTATTCCTAATAATTTCGTGTTTCTTGAAAATGAAGCTTTCCCTTGGAGTCATATTTAATGAGACCCAACCCGGAAAAAGAATTAAAATGTTCAACTACAGAATGTCAAGGGCTAGAAGGACTGTAGAAAACACTTTTGTACTTTTGATGTCTCGATTTCGAATATTTGAGAATTTGTCTATAACAACATCTGTACCCACTGCCATATGAATAGTGAAAGCAGCTTCCGCCTTACACATCTAGCTACAATCTAGTTCCGACTCAGTTTATTTTTCTAATAGAATTATTGATACGGAAGACTTGGAAAGCACCACATGTACACCTGGTTCATGGAGAGCAGAACCAGTAAGCAGAGGGCTCATTATATTGAAGCCATCCATATCGGCCTAGATGCTCCGATTGGAATGCAAGAGAACGAAAAAAGTATTATTGTGAATATTTCAATGAAATTGGAGCAGGGCCATGGCAAAATGAGATGATAAAATCTGTATGTAATCTGAATTTAAATAAAAGTAAAAAATGTTGAATGTAGGTAGAGTAGCAACAATTTATTGTATTTTAAAAATAATATTGAAACATTCCTTGATACAAATTTTTTAATAAGCATTGTTTAGTAAAAATTTATAAATTTATATTTGTTTACATTAAATAACATCAAACTAACACCAAAGTAGAATTAGCATAATCATTTCCATCGATACAGATGAAGGAGAACAAATAGATGAAATTAAGGAATCCAAGCTGTCATCTTCAAGATTATGTTCAGCAGGTAATGAGTTTATTTCCTTGAGCTGTAGGTCTTCCGTGCTGGTTCACTGCAGTTCACATAATTGTGGGGAATAGATCTCAGGCTGAGGCGGTTCATTGTTGTAATGACACGGAAAATGGTAGGGAGCAGACAGACTAGAGGGGCAAGCTTAAACGTCCCCTAGTGGAAAATATGATATTTTATTTCATATGCTATTCTTTATCTGGAAGGGTTTGGATTTTCATTTGGAGGTCTAGAGCTCTCGAAGCCTCCATATAGTTAAGTTGTTTGATTAAACTTCGACACCAAACAACAAACTCTGTTGAAAATTTTGAATGTATGGAATCCAGCTTTTGGATTGCTTCTGTAATGTGTGAAAGTGGAGTACATTTATCTTGAAGGCGCCCTTTTTTCGATGAACTGGCCCGATGCGAAGTAGTAGGAACTTTAATGTGGCGTCCGCATTCATGTGCTCTGTACTGTATTCTGCAGGGGAAGCCAGTGATTTATTTGCACTGTGTTCTGCTCCTATCCTCTCCTCCAGCGGTCTCTGCGACAGAGCATCAAAGAGGGACCTTGGGGGCTGGAATGGGGGGTTCTAAATACCGTGACTAATGTGATTACAGAAATCGGGGGGTACTTCATGCAGAGAATTCTGCATGAATGCAGATGCACCATCAAACGTTTCACTTGCCCCCCTTTTCCTTCGACGAGCTACCGTCTGGAGGGTGATCAATTTCAGAATTTGTTTCATCTAGTCGCTTTGATGTTGTGCCACTTTGAACTTTTGAATCCAGATTTGATTCGGTTACATTCATTTCCGGGTTATTTTTTTTAAAAACAAATGCGCTATTGAAAACCATGGAACCCTACGTTTATCTAACTCATTAGCTGAGGCTCGTATTCCTTCGAGTTGGCAATTTTTTTTTATTTCCGAATAATAGGAAGTTCTAAAGATTTTTTTTATTTTTCGTGCCACTTCATAGATTTCAAAACCATCAATGTTCATTTCACTAAAGTATTTCTTGCAATGCTTCGTCCCTTGCATCTCGGTTTCTTATAAGCTTCGGAATTAACTTTCTACAAACATTCCTTTTTGCGATACAACTCGACAAACTTCATTACCTGCACATTACTCATTTTGTACACCGACATGTTGTCACCTTTTCCGTAGGAATACGACTGGAGCAGTGGTGCTCACTCCAACCAATCGGCTACTACGACTGGATTCTACGACCTGCTTATTCAAGGTCGAGCACGACCCTCCCCCCACTCCCACTACCGATGGTTCATACGAAGTAGTGAACATCACCGACTGGTCGATGGGTAGTGCTCTTGCCCGTTTCACGACTCCGTGTGAACCCGGCTTAAGAAAGAATGGATAAAGATTAAGAAGACCGTAAGATCTAGATTAACACTATCTTAGAGTATTAGTACAACATGGTAAACAGAGAACGTCACGATGCATTGGAATCACCATGTCTTGTGTCTACTGTTTACACAGGAATACATGAGAATCTAGTGACCGTGTTATTAGCTGAATATGCTCTTTTTGGTCTCGTCGATGCCCAGTAAGATTATATAAAAATAATTGACATCATTTGAGTACCTTTTATCAGCTGAGTGATGCATTGAATTACCAGGCTGTCCTATCAATTACGGAAGGAACACTTCTTCAATTCCACAAAGAAATTAAAAAGCGGTAGCTACATGTTTTCAAATAATCAATACTCCGTCAAGCCAAGATATATTGGTGTGATCGTCGCAAAGAAGAATTCACAAATGCGCTGTAGCGAACATTTCATTGCGACAATCACACTTATGCTCCTCGGCCTGATGATGTCTAGGTCGAAATATGCAGCCACCATTTTTTTTATTTTATTGAGATACTGAAGAAGTGTTTACTTAATTATTTTCCACAAGTATCTGTTATTCAAATCCTACCAATTAATTTTTTTGTTCCTTATGGTACATCCACATCTAACTGCCAGGGTTCATTGGCATAAATAATTTCGTAAAATGGTTTAAGTAGGAATATGCCCTATTTTCTCTCGTAGACTATACCAAAGAGCTTTCATTCAGCGTTACTGAAAATCTGAAATGTATTGGACAAAAAGTTAAGAAACTGGTTCTACCGTATCGTCCTGAGTACAAAATCTCGTGGAAACAGTATTGCAATAGTAACGACTGTTTCAAATCAGTATTTTACGTTGGTATGATAACTTGACAAACCCGAGATGTAACTATTGCAAAAAATGGTCGAACGAAATATGTTATAAGATAATGCTCAACGTTTTATTTATTTATCTTGGCTAGGAAATCAAAAGGTGTATTATTAATTACGTAAAAAACGCTAATTTTCCTTTATTTTTTCATTTAAGTAGATAGTATAGTTTTGATAAATTTCAATTCTTAAAAATTGCAATAGAGAATTGCATATTTTATGATTGGAACAAAAAAACAAAATGCAATTTCATATTCTGTATTGTATATGAGGAAATCATATGGATAAATAGTATTTAAGGATAATATGAATTCCTTATCTAAAAACTTTTCCTCTAAATTACATTAATCGCTAATATTTCTACTATAGCATTATTGAAGTGATGTAATCTGAAATTTTGAAACTCTATATTAAAATTTAAAGTAACTGAAAACTCGCGTCGTACACGCTACATATATTGAAGAACTTCTTCAGGTATAATTGAATTTTAGTTTCGTAAATAGATCATAATATACAGACATTATAAATTATCTCATAATTGGAATATAAAACTTTACAAAAGAAATATAAGTTGTGGTTTGAAAGTGTTTGCTGTGCTTGATACTTAGAATAATTCATATTTGATAATATGAATTATTTATAATATGAAATATTGTAATAATATATAGATTAACATAGTATTAGCTGGTTAGTATTAACACTTTAATGTCATCGAAAGATGTTAAATATTTGTATAACAAAATGAGAGTTAACTTTTGGAGGTATCACATAATACACATCGTTTAAATTTGCATGCTTTTAAGTTTTAAATAATTTAAAATTTTAATGTATGATTTTATCATCGTAAAGTAAAATAATAAAAGAAACGTTTTATCATAAATTTCAAATATTTTCCATAGAATATGTTCTTCACAGAAAATATGTTAAATAATATACCAGTTCTGACACGGGATTTTATAATTTCAGTAGATTATAAACCACAAAGCTAAGTCAATGTTAAAACTATTTTTTGTAAATGAAAAGACATTTAACTTTCTAAAGTAATTTCGAAAGAAACTTTTGACAAAGAACTAAATTCTTTAAGTAAATAAATTTTTGACAACGTATAAAATTTTAAATGAACATGTATTTTAGAGAATTTTTCTCTACTTAAGTATACAAGGAAATTTACTGAGTTTACATTTCTTTGACTTTCCCTCATTCTTCTTAAATCCCCCATTAGAATATTTGAAATTCCTTTCCAGTCAACTTAGTAGAGACAGATATTAAATGGGAAGAGTTTTTTTCTGTCATCTACGTATTTGAACGAGAAATTTTAAAAGAGCGAAAATTTAAAGCTGTATTGTACAGAAACACGGTGATAAGCATTTAAAAACATCGATTCTAATATTTTATAAAACTTCAAAATCATAATAATAATGACCAAAATTCCTTCTTCTTGCAAATTGGTATTCATATGTAATTTTGTTTTAAATACAAGTTTCAAGTCAGAAATATGAGTAAATACAGAGTCAACATAAATTTGTTCCTATAAATGACAAAATTGGTTTTAAATGGCGGAAATTAAGATCTCTTTATAAAAAAATATAAAAAAAAATAATTAATTAACTTTATTTAAAATAAAATACTATTTACTCTAGCTTTCGTTCATTTATCTAACCCTATAATAATAAATAAAAGTAAACTAAATTTGAAATAAAATATTTTTAATATAAAAAAGTTTCAGAACTTTTTCAGCTTAAAATAACATTTATAATATTTTGCTTCTGTTTTCTAATTTAAGCTTTACTTTTAAAAGAAGATATATACGGGGTTCCAGTTACAAATTTTATCGCTTCTTATCGCTTACAAAATCCTTTGCACCTCCGAAACGGAATAAAGAATAGATAAAGGGAGGTGAATTAATTGTAATGCAGACATTTTTCGAAGAGAATGCGTATTTCTGGAATGTAAGTGATGACCCGGAAAAAGAAATAAAATTTTCAAATACACCATGTATTTATATAGCATGGCCCATTAAATCCCGGATAAACACTGGACAAAAGGAGCATTTCTTAATGGAGCATATCACATCCAGCAGTTTTCAGTACATTTAAATTTTACCCCATGCAGCAATTTTTTACCTTTTTATGGGCAAACTATATCACGGCGTTAATATGAATACTTATATATATTGTTCCGTCAGAATTCTGCTACGAAAATTCTGAAGATTTATTTTTTGAAGGATGAGAACTTTATAAGAAATTCTTGAGTCCTCTTTTTTATTCGGTTTTCATGAATTCCATTGATTTATTCTTATCTTAATAATTAGTAATTACTGACGAGACCCTACCAGAAAGCGAGTGGGAAATAAGGCCATTTGCTCCGGGTTTCGAACTCTTTGGAACCCGCTAAATTTATACAATGGAGAGAGTGTAATGTACATTCATAAATGTTAGACATCTGCAAATTTGACAGTGTATATGATGCCAGAAATCCATTTGGATTTTTTGGGCGATGTCGTTAAAATTTTCAGCTTTTCAGTAGCTGTTTTCAAAGGGAGGATTTCTTTTTACCTTACTTGGCATGCATTTGTCTTTTCGACATGCGACATTCTCTGGTGTGAATTTGTTGGTTTCTTTGAAGGAGGCAATTTAAAAGAAATATACTAAAGTTTCTCTTGTTGTTGTAGTTATTTCTAATGCCCCCTGGCTGGAAGTTCCAGACCAGGTCTATATAGGATTCGGGCTCAAGTGTGCGGCTCCGGTTCATATAGAACCATAAGTGTCGGAGTCCGTCTTAGATAGATGCCACCTCAATTTTGACCAAGCCCCCCCAGGGGTGACATCTGAGGGGATCGTATCCCCTCCCACCCTCTCTGACCTCATAGAGGGACGAAGTTTCTCTTGATACTGTTTAAAAATCAAGGAGATACGCAAAAATAAATTATTTTAAAACAAATGCAAATAGCATTAATATGAATTTAATATGAATTATTAATTAGAAAATGCAAGCATGTCACATTAACATTCCGAATTAAAATTAATATTAAACTTTTATTAGGGAAGTTTTAATATGCACTTAAGGCTGTGACGACGCTGAAATTTTGCTTTTACTACTGAAAAGGATTTAATATGGCTTGTAATAAAACCTTGTATCTTGAAAGGAAATACATTACTCTCTCATATTAGATTACTCTCAGTTTACTCTCTCAATTTAGGAAATTTGTTATGATAGGACGAATATATCCTTTACTAAAAATGTAAAAAATTGTACTGATTCAAAAAAGCTTCACCTCAGTTTCAGTTACTTAAATCTTAAAGGCTCATGTAGATTATTAACCGGATTTTTTAATGAAATTTTTCCATCTTTGAGCTATTGGAATTTAACAAATTTTGGAAATTACAACCGGAAAACTACGAATTTTTTTGTAACTAGCCACTGCGTGACCAACATGGTCACTTTTATTTTTATATTTTCTTTTGTAAAACAACTCAACTGAAAGTAACACATGTAAGGAATGCTACCATTACCTGTCATCATAAATATACGTTGTTAAGGGGTAGTGGGAGCTCAGCCAAAAATTTATAATGATTACTAAATTCTCTATACGGCTGATTCTAAAACATCATGATTAAAAAAATGTGAATTTCCTTTACTTCAGAACAAAATTAAAGATAAGACTGAGAAACCCAATACCAATGACTTTAAAAATCACATGTCTCTCTGTATGTACTATTTTCCAAAATTAAGATATCTACACTTTAGCATTACATCTATTAAGAAATTGTTGGCGAAATTTTTTCACTTAAAAAAATGGAGTAAAAATTCAGCAAGTACTAAAATATAGTGTGGATTACACTACTCTCTGTATGTACTATTGTTCACAATTCCGATATCTTTACTTAATCATATCAAATAATAAATTGTTGGGAAAATTTCTTCTCTTATAAAATGGAGTAAAAATTCAGCAAGTACTAAAAAAAAAGAAAATTAACTATTACTGGTTGTCGGTTGCTATGCCGGCAACGGTTAAGCTTAAACTCGAGATCATTTATGTTCTCTCTTAATGAATTATTTATTCTTCGCTTTCTTTCTTGAGACTATTCCCAATTTTCACTTGATCGTGCAACTCGCTTTCAAGCATTACTGATTTCAGTGCGCTTGTTGACAAATCCATGTTGACAAACCCATGTAAATCCATGTTGACACGCGGTTGCAAATTCCGGACGGCCGCTAATGTTTACATCTGGTAGTTGCAGCCATTGCCATTCGGAGTGTAGAATTTTCGTCGATTTTGGTGCCGCATACCTACGCGTTTTATATATATAGTGTCGAAAAGGGGATTTGTCGACATGAGGAAGAAGAATTGTCGACGTGATTACAAACTATTCTAGCTGAGTTTCAAGATGGCTCATCATACAATTATTCAAATTAACTTCACTTTGATCTATATGAAGAAAAAGTGTATCACAATAAAACAACTATGAATGACGACAGAGGACAGGATTCCATGGAAAAGCTTTTGTTTTTTATTTTTAAATTAGAACATTATAGCTAAGTTTGGGGCTTATGGCCAACAGAAACACTAAAAACTTGTGGAGGCTAAAATGGGTCTTTCAAGACCGGTGAATGATTTCCCAGGGCCCAATGGCTGCGTTCGGCTTGGCGGCTGCTAGCTTGCTTCAATTTTCCAGTCATCATGTAGTCACTTCGCTATGCGACTGAGGTCTGTTCTTGCAATCAGCTCATGCTTCCCTAGACGGCCTGCACCACATGTCGTTGATGAGCGAAACATCTGGACTTTGGCGACTTGGCGCTCGCCAATCAGTTCCAATAACGTTGTGGGAACAAAGTGGTTTAGGGTTTTGTGTGTCTGTAGAAGGGCGATTAATCGTGCAAACTGGAGATGTCTTCACTGCCACCTTTTTTGTCGGAATTCGCTGATAACGTGAATGGCTCTTAGTGGAGCTAAAAAAAGCTTTTTTTCGTGAGTCTTCAGTTGGTAAAGACGGGGACGTATCCAAATTTAGCCGTTCTTAGGGGAACAATTCCACATGGCAATTACTTCAGAGGGAATATGATGAATTTAAGACCGCGTTACGACATATAGATTATTCAAATGCGTGAAATTGCGTTAAAAGTACAATTTACAAATAAGCGAAAAAAATTGCACAGTTATTTCAACCTTGATCTTTTGAAAATTATCAATTAAGTAATTTTATGACAAATATTCGAAATCATATTTTAACATAAAATCAACCTAACAATTTCTATCATAATATTCTTCGAACTCAACTTTGTTGCAATCTTTCATAATTTGCTTATGTACAGAAAACGCCACAGTGAGTCTGAATTCACCAGTTAGAGCAGTTAGAACTATACATTAATACTGAATTTTCAAGGCCAGTTTACCTCATAGAAACTTCATGAGAATCTGCCAAAAGCTCCTACATCATTTAAAAAAATAAGAAAATAATTATTTATATTTTACGTAGACAAGTGTAAGAGAATTGCATACATTTTTATAGCAATTACTTTAAAGTTAAGTATAAAAATATATTAATTATAATTTTTAGGTGAAAATAATGTTTTAATACACATTTTAATGTCTGTGGACATTTTAAAGTTTCTACCCGCGTTTAAAATAGAGATCATTCATGCCTAAATGAATCAGACTACCGTTAGGTCTTTGATGACTCGATACTGCTTATAATGAATATATCTCAGAAATTTCATATCTTCCACAATCTATAAAGACTGTGTTACTAAAATTTAACTTCCATAATGAATAACTAGATATTTGTTAAAGATTCCAATTTAGCCATCGTATTGGATAACTAGAAATTTGTTAAAGCATCCGGAGGGAATACATTAAGGAATAAGAAATGTTAACATCCTTGACGTAATTTAAAATATAGTGCACAGTAAATGGAAATTTATCTCTACCTTGACATTTTCCCCATAGAGCTAAATATTTTAATGTATAGCAGTGTTAAGATGCACCAGTTACGTGTGAATCGATTGAAGAAGCAGAAGAAAATAAATACTTTGTTATGAAATACCAAAATAAATCTTGATATCCATAATGAAAATACTATATGAGGCGTATAGCGTTCTTTGTGATGATAAAACACCCTTCGAATTAAAGTCTTAGGCTCCATATAATTATGTCAGTGGTTAATATGATATTAGTTTATCAGGAACCTCAAGAGCTCCCTGAATTACTTGCTTTATTCAAAGCACATGAATATCATATTTAATGTACTCAGTACTTATATTAAATACGCGAAACGTTTTGAAATAATAAAATTTATTCTCAGTACAGTGGGTAGAGTGTTTTATGATTTTATGCAGGATTATGAAAATATTTATGGTCTATGGATATGAAATGTGGCTTTAATAAGAATTATAAAATAAATTTAAAATTTAAAATTGCTTTTATTAAAATTGGAATCATTCATTATTGTTTTATACATCTGATGTAATGTAAATAATTATGCAATTACGATATATCGATTTGAAAATACTACGTTAGATTTATATCCAAAATTATTTGTGATGATAAAAGCCCCCTCCGAATTAAAGACTTAGATTCAACATAATTATGTCAGCAGTTAATCTATTTAAAATTATATTAAGGTGATGTTGCGTACCAAGCCATTGTTCGTAATGATTAATTTCCAAGAAATTATTCGTAAGATATTAGTTTATCATGAATCTCAAGAGATCACTGGATCACTCGCTGTATTTACAGTACATGAACATCATATTTAATGTACTAAGGAATTATATTAAATACGCGATACATTTTGAAATAATGAAATTTATTCTCAATATAGTAGGTACAATGTTTTATGACTGTAGTGTAGGATTATAATGGTCTATGGATATGAAATGCCGCTTTTATAACAATTATGCAATAAATTTAAAATTTAAAATTATTATTATTAAAACTTTATCGTTCATTATTATTTTATACTTTTGATGCAATGCAAATCACTGGTCTGAATAAAAATCGGCCCTGAAACCATTCCTGCTGATTCTTATGGAATATGACCCTCGTTTTCTCCCACCAACCACCGTTTTCGGGGGATCCGCCCCCCCCCACACCACCAATTTTTATCACTTTTCGATAATTAGGAGGGATGAAAAGGATTATTTTTACCTTTACATTTCTTCTGAGGAGCTAGAGAGGTGAAAAGTTCTATAAAAGGAACATTTATAGCAAGAGGCAGATTTGGGGGGGATTTGGTCCCTTAAATGGCAAAAATATCATTAAAAATGATCGATTTTTTCGTGTTTTTTTTTTGCAATTTTTTCATTTCTTTTCTACATATTCCAGCTTCCAGTCACCCTCATCCTCCCCCAAACACCCCCAAATAATAAAAATATATAGCAGCAATAATAAAAATATATATGCAATAGTTCGGAAGATTCACTGTACCATACTGGTGCTCTCAATACCTAGCACGTACAGGTTTGCACAGCAATTTTCATGCTTTGACAATTTTAAACTTTCATTGCTCTTGTCACTTTAGTACTTCCCTATAATCCTTATCTTCCCTCAGTGTGCCTCTAGCGATTGTAGAGTCAGCTTATCGGTATTCTAGCCGGGGATTCTATGTTTCCAAGTTGTTCAAATTGTGTGAAATGTTAGAAATTTGCTTTTTACTCCGGCTTTTTCCAAAAGAATTACAGTACGTGAGTGTGAGTTGGGATTAATATTGAGCATTTATTTACTGTTTAATTATGCCACGCGAGTGTAAAAATGATCCCGATAGCTTCTGCTATGTTTGCGGCGAATTGACTTTAAAAGAGCAAACGAAAACCCCTTTCTCCGCTTCTTAAATCTGCTTATAAATTTTACTTTGACTGTCAAGTTGGCGGTCAGACAAGGATTGGGCTCCAAAAGTTTGCTGCACTTCTTGTTACAGTAGCTTGACCAAATGGCTCTAGGTACAAGTAAATAAATGTCATTTTCTGTGCCCATGGTTTGACGGGAACCTCTCTGTCATCTCACAGATTGTTACTTCCGTACGACTTCCGCCGTCGAGTTCTCTAGCAAAAGTAAGCATACAATTCATTATCCTAATATCCCTTCAGCTATAAGACCAGTTCCTGACACAAATCTTTGCTAATCCCAGTGCCCTCCAAAAATCCATACTCTAGAGCCGGAAATGGATTTGAAAGACTTTGAGCCACAGTCTGGACCATCAAACGATACGGCCACCGATAATGAAGAGTATTCAGCTGATTCAGCTCATAGACAACCTCACCTCGTTACTCAGTCGGAATTGAATGATCTCGTCAGGCATTTGGAGTTACTTAAGAGTAAATCTCAACTTCTTGGATCTCGACTTCAGCAGTGGAATCTCTTAGAAAAGGGCGTAAAAATCTCTTCTTACAGGACCACGCAATCAAAACTAAAATGACTTTTTCGGAAGATGAAGGTTTAGTGTTCTGCCCTAATTCAAATGCATTGATGATAGAACTGAAGATGCTATGTAAACCAGACAAATAGAGACTGTTTATATACTCATCAAAGACAAACTTGAAAGTTGTCCTGTTGGCCAATGGGAATGAGTTACCATCAGTCCCGGTTGCATACTCTGTGGATATGAAGGACACGTGCGCAAACATTAGCCGAATCCTTGATAAAATCAGATATAACGATTATAATTGGAAAGTATAGTTGCTGTATATTTTTATTATTTGGGGGTGTTTGGGGGAGGATGAGGGGGCTGGAGCTGGAATATGTGGAAAATAAGTGGGAAAAATGGGAAAAATCGATCATTTTTAATGATTTTTTTACAATTTAAGGGGGCAAATCCCCTCCAAATCTATCCCCTTGCTACAAATGTTCATATTTTAGTACTTTTCACTTCTCTAGCCCATCAGAATAAATGTAAAGGGTAAAATAATTATTTTCATCCCTTCAAATTATCGAAAAGGGATAAAAATAGGTGGGGGGGCCTCCCTCAAAATCGTTAGTTGATGGGGGGAAACGGGGGTCATATTCGGATTCAGGAGGTCATTTTACATAAGAATCAGCCGAAAAGGAACCAGGGCTCGAAAAAAAATTTTTTTTTGCAACCAGTATAGTTATACAATCATGATAAATCACATATTTGTAAAACATATTCATCCGTCGATATAACAAATCTTGAGAGATAAGAATATATTTACTGGCCTTCAGAATCAAAAGCTATAAGAAAAATTATATGTCTTTTTTCGTTTATTGGGCCCGTTGTTTTGTTATCTGAGCCTTTTGTCTGTTTATTGCAATATATTTCCTATAGCGCAGTGTATTGTACAATAGTTCCGAGATAAACTATATTGAACAATGAGTCCTTGAAACGGAGAAAAATATGGATTTCAAGTGTAGACACTCGTATGATCGGAATAGCAAGGAGCGTTGATGTTTCAGGTAGGAACATGTGCAGTGAGGCGACCTCGCAAGCTTTTACTATCATTAGTATTAAGTTGCAAAGTGGGAGTCTGGAGAGGTGATAAGTCAATTCACCTTTGGCCTGTGAGAGTTTGGACGATGGCACAACGTATTTTGCTGAAAGGTACGTCGTAATTTCTTCCACAAATGGCTTTTATTTTAAATACAAGGAATCATACATTAGTTTGTGATTGGATATACTTAAGTAGTGTTTTAAGTGTGTTAGTTATCTTTAGAAATTTTTAATATTTGTAATATATCATTTTGACAAACTAATTTGAAATGAGTAATTTTCGTGGGAAATAAGAAAATTTTAGGCATGAACGAAGTTGTCTCAAATTACCAAATCAGGTAACAAAGTGCAAAAGCAGAGATTAATGCACTTGATCTTGTACAATACATTTCAAGACATATTGATCAACTGATTATAAATTTATTCATATACCTTTACAACGCGGAAAGAAATTTTGTATTTCAACATGCTCACACTTTACACCTCAAAATTGTCTGTTGCTTCTAATGGGACACCGCACGGGTGAACAAAAATCACTACCTGGTTCAAGGGTCGATATCTCGGGGGATTCGTACCCTCCTCTCACTCCTACAAATCCCATGGTAGGTCAATGATTAGAAGTAGTGATAAATAAAATAATCCATTCTACTAAGCAATTTTAGAATGAACTAAAATTGCATTTTCGGATATTATTTATGTGTAGTTTAACCTAATTTTTATCGAGATGACACCGTTGTACCACTTGCGACAGGAAGACTTTTTCTTTAAATTCAGCACACTGAAGCGAAAAGTAGAAAAATAAAATTAGAGTAAGATAAAGTTTGTTTAGGTTTTTTTAGATTTAGTTCTTGATCGAAACAAATACTGTATTTTTACAAGTTAGAAACACAAAAATAAAGCAGTAATCAATTTAATTATGGTACTTCGGAAGTGTTAAAGTTGTTCTAAATTTCTTTCGCAGACCTCATTTGTCAGTTTCAATCACCTAAAATAAAAATTGCGGTAAAATAAATTGAACAGCATGTGTTTTCCCCATTTACACTATATATAACAAACAATGCATGTAAACAAATTAGTTATATTGTGTTAACTATATCACCCCTTTTTGGAATTTATTAACTAAAAAAAATAAAACAGTAAAACAAATTACTTAATAAACTAGATTATTAATTAGATAACTAACTAAATACGTTAGGATTATTAATTAAGCATGTTCGATGATTCTTTACTAAGTTATTATTTGTTTTATTGGTAAGTAAATAGATTTCAGGAAAAATAAAAGTAATTATCCTGAATAGATTCGATAAGTTTTTATAATGCAGATAATTAAGTTTATGAACTGCTATACAGTGTAAGGTAGGCAAACAAATCCAGTATTAAAATTTATTTTGTGTACTATATTTTATCAAAGAGGCTCCCATTGGATCAGTCATAATTCACATTGCATTTTGCATCTGAGATCAGTTACCGTTTATGGTTATGTGGAAGGTCAAACTTTTGGCTGTTTGGACCCTACCTACTCTAGATATTAAAGTGAAAAATGTATGCATTCTGTGAATAATATTTCAATGGTTCCCTTGTTTATTCATCTGTCTCTTTCTTTTATATGTAAGTTTTTCTTCTCCTGGGAAAAAATAGAATATCACAAACAAAGACTTTATCAAAGAAAACAGCAAAGGATAAAAAATAACCAAAAATGGTAACTATTACAATATTTATAAAGCTTTTTTCAATCTCAGTTTTAGTTTATCTCCTTGATTATATTTGAGGATTTTCCATCTATATTACATGCAATCAAACGTAGCCAATTTTTTTGGTAGAAAAGTACTGTTTATTAATAAAGTCTGTCTCATTATTGACATCAATTTTTGCAAAAGTTTAAATATATATTTTTATAACGTCTGTGTCTAAGTTATTAATTTTCTTTTAGGAATATTTAAGATTTTTATGCTTTAAAGGAAAAATGTATTTGTAAAAAATGTAGTGTATAGAAGTACGTCCTCAAAAACATTGGCAACAAACTTTAAAATTTATCGAATATAATAAAACTGTTTCCTTCGTAAGATTTTCATTTATTTGTCTTACAAGATATGAGTTAACGTAGAATATTGACGTCAAGTAGAACATAAAAATAAACACTTAACTATTGTTTGCATTTATAACCATGTTAATTACTGTTTACATAAATGAAATTCAAAAAGGAAGCTTGAAAGAAACTTTGTGAAAGAAATTGTAAGTTGGAAATTCCAAGACATATTTATTCTAGGTTAAAAAATGTAGTGTATTGTTCTTGTATAAATTATATACTGTTATGTCTTAAATATATATTATTCTGAGAGGAGGTGGTTCCCAAAAATGTTCAAAACTTATCAATCACTGGTAGATAATTTTATTTAAATAATTTAATTACCCCCAAAATAGGATTATAATAAATTTCCCCAGGGATTATCATTATATGATTTGTCATACTATTTTTTAATTTCATAACATAATCATTACATCTGCGATTAAAATTATTGTTTCACTTTTGGTAAAATAAAGAGTAGTAAAAATCCTGGACGGTTAGAGATAGAGAACGAGAAATTGTAAAGCTCTTAGACTTAATAAAGTTCTTAGATTTAGTTAATCCTATTCCATTTCTTCGACTACATTATATTCTCTGTTTGAGAAATGGAATAGAATTTACACACAACTTTGAATTATGTTAAACTTTTACAGATGATGGTATATGGAAATATATAAAAACAAATTAAGCTAAATGGGCAGGACATGAAATGTTTTGGACTGTAATAAAACAACAAAAAAAACCATTTAATGCAATTACCTTTTCAGGAAGATTTGGAAGAAGACCTGGAATGAGATTACAACATTTTAGTCAGAAGATCAGATTTTATTTCGATGAGGAACTGATGATCCATTGCTTTCATGATGGCAATCCGGGAAAGACCATTAAAATAATCCAGATATCATGATGGATTATCGTGCCCAAGATAATAGTGATAAGGAAGAAAAAACGAAATTGAATAGTTCTAACTACTAAAATTAGTTGACGCCTTTTTGTTAATCCATGCAAAAACAAGTCTGTCGTTTTTATGTTCTTGAAAATCTTCGAAAACACGAAATACAGTCTTCCTGTACTGTAAATTATTTAAAAAGGGTAATCAAAATAATGGAAACACTAACCATTTTGCAGAACTTTCTATTAATAAACTTTAAGTCCAACTTTGGCTTGCAAAATAGCATGAATTCGACATTGAATAAAATGGTGCAAGTCCTATACAAAGTTACTGGAATTGGATACCCTTTATACCGTAACACATGTCCTAACGGTTCCAACGATGTTGGACTTGAAGAACGTGATCTAGCCTTTCTCTCCAAATGTTTCCACTTACGGTTAGACCCTTAAGGTAGCCAGGATAGATGCTTTACTTTATTCTCATGCTCTTCAAACCATATGCTGACTCGTTTCGCAAGACGCCGTGTGCGCTATTGTCTTGGAAACATGGACGTCATTAGAAAGTAATGCTTGCACCCTAGGATACATGTTGGCAGCCAAAATGACTTCATAATCTTTCGATATAACAAGACACAAAAGAACAGGTAAGGGCCCTAGGTAATGCCAAGAAAGCAATACACAGCATCAAAGAGCCAACTCTATACTTGACAGTGGTCAATAAGCAGACTAGATGGTAGGATTCGGAAAGTGTTCATCAAACGTATCGTCTACCGTTGTAGTATACTGTCACAGGATGTTTTGTCTACATTATACGCGGTATGAATTAAAATAAAAGGGCCATAGAAACGAGGTAAAATGGAGAAAGATCGAGAAAAATTCATGGCAGGATAAATAAAAGATACCGGGAATAGCAAAAGAAACCGCAAAAGACACATATTTGATGAGAACAGGAAGCGACACAGGTAGAGGTAGCCAATTTAAAGAGAATAGTTAACGAGATGAAACAGGAATAGGGCTAAGAAGCAATGATTAAGTGAACCAGCAGGACGGGAAAAAGGGAAACAGATGTGGTGAAGTTATAGTTTGGCTCAGAGATGAAAGATGAAGGGAACTGTGAATGGAAAAGTAATTTAGCAGAAATGGGAAGAACGGAAAGCAGATGTAAGTCCTATCATGGATACCATAGGAAAAGTAGGAAGTGTGGTAATGAAGATAGGCACCATCCCTCAGAGAAGGAGGGTAATAGAAGAGGGGTCAAGAAGAGGGTCAAGAGACAAATAAAGTTCAAGCTCTAATGATTATCACCGTAGATGACCAGAGCCTGACTTCCCCAACCGGAGTGAACGACCCTGCACGTCGCCGAGAATCAAAGAGCCGACGATAAAAGAAGTTTTCTGCAGGTGTAGTAGCCAGCTCACAGATGAATGACTGAAAGACACCGTCTGACCATATCTGTCAATGAAGGTAATTGCCGGACAAAGACTGACGAACTGTGACATCCTTACTGAGCCCAGATAGCCACCGAAAGAGTTGAATGTGTATACGAGAGTGCCTCAACAAGTGAACTGGGATACAAAAGACGAATTCCAGACCTGCCTGATGGGTAATGACTGACGCGACGTAGCTCCCATTATAAGGTATTTCTTGAGATGTATTGTAATGATTGTATATGTGCTTCTAATAAATCCGTGTATTAAGTTCAACCAGAATTGCCGTGTTATATTCTATTCACAATGCAATGTGTCATTTTGTTCGTTATTTTGAGTAAATAATCGATCTTATATTTGGGCTGTACTTAGGTACTGCAATCAATTATTCCAAATAGTCCATTGACCATATTTTATACGATCACATTTTGGTGCCGTTACCAGGATCGTATATACTGTGTTAAGCTCGACTTCTCTGACCAGACGACATGTTGCCGATCATTCAAACTCAATTTTTTTATGTTTTTGGAACCATGTGACACATTTCCTGACATTAGTGTCAGTAATAAGTGACTTATGGATTGTAAATACCAACTTTATGCAGCTGCCAACGAAATTGTATTACTGAAACAGAAATTGCGATCGCATTCACCCCTGTTGTTTATTTTCATATCTGCTCTTTGGGGTTTTCGTCGTACTATCTGTACTTTATTCCACCTTTGCCTCTCAGAAATCTTCGTGTGAGGTCCATAGTTCTCTCGTTTAGAGGCAACAACTTGTTCATTCTTGTATCGAGTCATAATCTTCGATATTGTGCCTTATGATACACTTGCATTTTTTTGTTTCAGTCGCAGAAGCATTCTCAAGCCTCGTGCGAATTATCACACTGGCATTTCGCACATTAATTCTACAACAGATACTTTTACACCAGCTGTACTACTACAAAGTGATAGCGGATACCAGTACTTCCCATTTTTATATATTTCTGCTGGCCGATTATGCAGTCGTCGTCGGGATTTACGAACGCCGTAGAATACAAGCCTTTTTTAAACAGAGTTTCCACTATTTTGACATCCCCTTGCAAACATGAAATATTTTACAGCCATTCTAAAAGCCTTGATAACAGCAATCATTAATTCATCAAACTCCTCTTTCTGTTGCGAATAGACGTTTATGAAGTGAACAGGATGTTTAGAAATAATTAGCTAACACCCTGGGTATGTGAAAAGGGATTTTAAATAAATGTTTAAATCAGATTTTGCATAAATACATCATTAAAAACAGGAGATAAATTTTAATGTTAGTTCCAAGAATCGTTTCATACTACGCACAAGAAAACCCCAAAGAATTATTATACTATAACTGAATATAATGTACTTTGCATATAACTATGAAACATATTATATATTGGGCATTATATAAAGTATGCATTATAAAACGGTGTCCAGTTGGATTTCCAGACTAAACACTTATATCTTAAGGCAAGAAAAATATATACGTGAGAGATGTTATGGAGTGGTTATTTTCATCTGAAAAAGCTGATGTTTTATAATTGTATCAGGAAACAGTGAAAATGTATACAGAAAATGTCTTCTAATTCATAAAAATAGCAATTTTAATCATACTTAGAATATTTTGGGAACTCTATTGTGGAGTAATCATGTAATGTGTGATAAGCCTCCTGACAACGAGTATTAATACGACAAACACGAAGGGGAAATTTAATATGTGCATGTTCTCACAAAATTTGAACTAGAAATCTCATAAAGCGTAGCGAAACCAAGTAGTCTATTATTGATTCCTTTCCCATAAAACTTAAACTGTCAGAAAGGGATTAACGTTTTTTAAACCCAATAAATTATTAAATCAAGAATAGAATTCTACAAAATGAAAAATTTTAGAGCTACTGCAATTTGTTTGTGAGATTTTGTGCTGCACTTTCTGAAATTGCATCAAACCTAATACAAAATCCAGTCAGAACTTATTTTGTTTTCTACCGTAGACACATTAAATTTTTTTGTTAAGCAGAAGTTTTAAAAGATTTCTTATTAAAAAATTAAAATGAAAAGTATAGAGAGAAAATATGAGAAATAAATAAGAAAAATTCCCTTTCAACACTCGAGAACCAAAAAAGATTTCAAAATATTTTGATTTTCAATGATTATTATGGTTTAAAAAATAAGAATTTTTTCCCAGAATTTAAAGAATAACGTAAAATTAAAATTTATGGATTTTTGACTGACAAGAATTTGTAAAACTTCGTGCGTTTCAAAGTGATATTAAAATAATTTAAACTATATCTTAAATTAGTGATTAAATGTCGACTTCGATAGATTTCAAAATAATTGCAAATTGGAATTTTAAATACTAGGTGTTTTAAGAAGAGGATAAAACATCCAAAAAAATCATTTAAGCAGATTTATAAAACTTCATCTGTGATACAGATAGGCAGAAACAGGAAATGTGTAGATAGTTTTTAAGTACCTATCTCGTTCACAATGATTGTGAATATTGTGACATTGTCTCAATTACTACACGAATTAGTATTTCTATAAGTATGTCATGCCCGGTCCAACCCCTCAACATGTCATATATCGGCGAACTGTCGATATGAGCGGTCTCATAAACTCTAGGATTAGAGGCCATAAAGTTCTCGTAATGTGTGGTTCTGACGTTATAGAACGCATAAACCCCAGAGTGGTTCGAGGGCTCTCCAGCATTTTACCACTATAGTGACATTAAGAATCCCTTAAACTTTGATCACTTACGAGCACTTCAAACGCCGGAGAAAGTCTTTGAATTCGCCGACAGTATAAAAGAAGAACCCAATAGTCCACGCTGAAGAGATCTGTTTTTGAGTGTGAGAGAGACGCTCTCCCAGTCCGAGAGGCCATCTGTAGGCCTGCGCTGTCGGTGAACCCGAAGTCGTCCTGACATATCTAACTGTAAATTCTAACTCGCTGTACATACTTGCTTAACTGTTGTAGTTGTAGTATGTTTAACGTATCGTAGTAAAGTAATTGAAGCGAAAGGCTTGTCGTATTATTGACTACGTTACAATATCTACAGACACTGTATTCAATAACTTAGGTTTAGTTTTATATTAATTATAATTTATTAGGATTTTTTAAAACTAATTGATTAGACAGATAAATACAGTTGTGTATTATTTTGGTCTAGTTAATAAAAAATATTTTTTTCCTACTTGCAAATACTGTTATTTTCAAAATTTTATAATACTATTATTTTTAACACTTAGAACATTCTCAACCTCTCCAAAGCGTAATAGAGCTTGTTCGAAGAGAAAAAGATTATCATTTAAATAATAGACACTCATTTTCACTTCTTCCATACCTTCAAAAGGCAAAGATCAGTAATGTCATAATTCGGGAATAGTATATTTTGTTCTCTTTTTTAATGTTTCTTAAATAAATGCATGATGATTTAAAAAATGAGAGAAATATTCATTACAATGGCACGTTGTCCAGTTGCTTGATGTATTACTGAATAAGTATGATCTCCATTGATTTCACATATTTTTCAAGAGACTTCATTTAGCAAGTGTATCTTAAACAAAACTATAAACTTTTACTTTTAATCAACTTTTAGAAAAGAAATATATGTAATTTTAACTAATGACATATAATTATAACATCCCATTACTTAAATACGGAAGATATTTTCATACTACATTGCTTTTCGATCATAAAATAAATACTGCAATACTTTTTATCTATTCATTTTATGATGAAACAAACTTGGTAGTTTTCCTAAAAGTTCAGAAATATTCTCTATTTCATAGGTCATAAGCTTGCATTCAATATTAATAATTTTGGTGCAAATATCTATAAAGCTTTTTATGGTGAACTCATACGTTTTTATTCTTTTTACTTAGGGTAGATATATGTCACCTAATGCAGTGATAATGAATGTTAAAAAGTATCCCAAGTATATATTCCATGCTTTGCTGTTTCACTACCCGTGATAACAGATTTTGGGGTTAATTAACCTTTTTAGTTTATATATTACCTACTGTGGCTTTTCCAAAGAAGGTCCATTGATGAATATTCATTAATCATGAGGGGAATGCATTACTACGAATACCTACTTAGCTTTTTAGATTGTTCGTATCAAAAGAGTTAAAGTTTTGGGGGCAAATTTATGCAAAGAACAAAGTTAATGATTTGGTGAATAAATAAAAATAAATGACTAGGGATAAACATCCATAAAAGTCTCAGAATGAAATAATGACCGAATAATTCTTTACTTTGAAGAAAGTATTAGTTGGGATTACTCTCCTTTATTAACCTTTTAGCAAGATTAACTGATCGGGGGCTTAATGAAGAAATCGTGATTACGATGCTAAAATGTGTTGCATTTTCAGTTTCCAATAATTCTATTAAATAAGCAAGCTGTCAAATTTTCCCAAATTTTTCATGCACCAAGAAATTGAAAAAAATTTTGCTCTATCTATATACCATCAAATAATAGTACATTTAAAATGTTGCAAGAATTTTTAAAATAAGTAGAGGGCCGTAAGTAATATTTAAATTGTATAATTTTGATTTTTATTGAAACATATCTTATGGCTTGATATTACTTAATACGTATAAAAATTACTTTAATACAGATTATTCAAATACATTATCTACTTTAAAAGGTTTAAGATTTTAATATCTATTTCCAATAAAATTAAATAAGTGGATTTTAGCTCTATTAAAACTATAGCTCATAACATAATAATGTATGAAACGTAACTGTAAGTTCGTGGATATTTACTGTGGTTTATAGAACTGTAATACAATTAACGATATTCTGTATTAAATTATTTTGCTAACTCTTTGGCTGGTTATTAATTAAATATCATTTATTGGTATATTTACATTTAAAATAACACTAAAAAATTTATTTCAGCGTTTCTGATTTATAAGGACGTCAAACCCTGATGGTAGGAGTTATAGCTACATGAAGCATTGTAAGTTTCTGAATATTTCCTCCAATGTGTAACTCCAATGTAATCTTTCTAAAAGAGAGTCAGAATGCAAAATTCTTAAGATGTGCATTTTTATTTTCTCAGTATTATGTGGAATTATAACATGCAATAAAATAGATGATCGTATAGTGGCATTTTTTTGAAATTGTTAATTGGAGAAAACACATTCTGACACATGTCTGAGATAATTAGAAAAACAAACTCAATTTAAATAAATAATATTAGCATTTAATTTCTCTTTTTCTTATTTAAAATTAATTTAATCGTTAGTTATAATTTGTACTGAAAACATCATAATAATTATCTACATACATTAAGAAAGTATTCGAACACATAATAAAACCTAGTTACATATATTAATTAATCTGTGCTCTCGCCTGATTAAATGTATTACAAATTATTATTACTCACCACCACCCTCATTGGAGACTGAAGATTATATCTCATTGTATTACTAAACTCGGTCCAAAAGCAGACCAGAAATCTCAGCATACAAAACGGTGACTAGGGCTAAAGAACGGACAATCTAGAGGTATATAACAGTCGTGGCCTTTTCTAAAACTGCTCAAAAAACCGTTAAAAAATTTCAGCACCGAAAACGTAGAGGTCAGAAAATGTTCTAGAACAATTAACACCTTTCAGCTATATCATTGGTTAAAAGAAAGTTGCTGGGACGTTGCGATGGAGAAACTATGTCCCCTTAATGACCGAGAGGGTGGCAAGTAATTCTTCCTTCTTGTGCAAATGACCTTGTGTACTATCCGTACTGTTACAGGTCACACTTAATTGCCCAAGGGAGGCACATACCCTTCTTCCAGAAAACCGGTACGAAAAAGCACAGGAATGATTTTCAGCATATAGACATTTTAAGATTTACAAAATAAAATAAATACACTTATAAATGTGCATGGAACCGAATTAATGTTGTTTCGAAACTATGAAATCAGAAAATAATATTTTTTTAGAGTTAAAACAGTATAATAATCGAAATAATTACAAAAAGTCGAGTTCCATGTCACACTCAGCTTAAAACAAAGATTTTTCAATCAAATTGCTTAAATTTTATGTTGCTTGGAAGATTATACTGCCCTATACAACACTCTTTAAATTCATAACCAACCGTACATTTGTACTTAACGTCTATCTTAGAGAATAAGACTTCTTGATCCGTCTTTTTCGAAGGGTTATATCTGAAAATCCTTTCAGGGCATCGCTTTCATATTTTGTACAGTGTTCTTTTTTCTATTTACATTAAACTATTTTCAGGATTTTTGATTTAGAGTAAAAGTCAGGAAAACATTTCATCTGAAGTAAATACTACTCGGAATCTTTTTTTTTAGTTTGTGTCGTTGTTTGTTTGGCCATTTATGGCTAAAAAATATTTAATAAACAAAGTTTGTATGTGTACTGAAAATAAGAATACTTTGAAAATGTTTGTTCAAATAAAGGGAAAAATATGTTTATAGAGCTAATATCTCAGATGATATATCAATAACTAAACATGCTATGAACCTGAAGTAAAAACATTGTTGTTTTAACAAAATGTCAAATTATAGTATATTTTGCAAGGATAATGAATTTGTATAAAAAGACAAACATAATGATAAAAATTATAAAAATGTATATAAATACTGAAAATAAACTTTTGTGGGCTTTAAGTCCTTTAAAAATAACAATAATAATAAATCCTACTCTGTAGTAGGTAGCTTAGTTATGCATTCCGTCATATTCTCACTTTCTCTAGGATCTGAAATTTATTTATATTAATTTTACTTTCCATACGGACTTTATATGAATCAAAATCCAGATATATACCTGAGAACAAATTATGATAAGTTAATTTTGGTATATTTTTACAGTGACTGCCCAGAAAGGCCGTAAGCCCGTCCAGCTCTTAGGCATACATGCACACATTCTTACATCTTCATATACGATTAGTTTGCATTTCCATGCCTTTGCGCGTGGCAAAGAAAATTTAAGTCTGGTACGAATCAGATCACGCTGTAATGTTTGAGAATCTACTTTTCTACAGCTTTTCAATATTCCGTTACTTACAAGACGAAGCAAACATCACCTGCCTTCAAAGCTAATATTATGTTTAAGAGGCATACGGAGAAAATATATTCTTAGCATATTCTGTTGTATAATATGAAAGAGATTTTATGAAACTTAACGCTCCAGTAAGCGCTTCAAATGAGATGCAAACAGAATATCTGATGACATCAGAAATATGTATTCCATTAACGCGTTTCATTACACGTATTCCAGCCAGAATAACTTATATCAGGAAATTGAAACTAATTAAAGATATTTTTAGCAAGTCACAATTATAGGGAAAATTTTGTAAAACTTGGAAATGCATGAGATTGATGTTGTTGCTGGATTACAAATAAATGATTACTGTTAGTTAAAGATGACTGGAGAAATAACCTTCAAAATTTCGTAGGGATATATTCGGAAAATCCGAATATCTGAGGTAGACCAGCAAAATCTAATAAGCTGCAAATAGTTATAACCCTTTTTATTAAAAAAATTTCAACCAATAAAGGAATTTATCACTGTGAAAAGAAGCAATATTTGAAATTATCCGGTCAGTATATAATTAGCGTAATCAATGTCTAATAACGTAATTAACGGTAGTTTAAAATTACCGTCTTTTGAGTCACAAATTTGTGAAGTATTGAATCAAAATTAACCCCCCTCTGGTTAAAATAAATCGCTGTTTGAAGAAGAAGCGCTAAATGAGCGGCGCTTTTCTACTAGATGGGAATCCCCGTGGGTAGCGTACACACGCGAGAGTGAGAGGGACACTACCACGAGGCGAGGTGTGACGGAGGTGAGAGGCGAACGCAAAACAATTGAAGAATTGAAGATCGCTATGCTGTACAGCAGCCGGACATTATCAAGCTTATCGAAGACGTTTTGAAATTAGCTATCGTTACAGTGTCCTGGTAATAAAGTGAAGACAGAAAGGTTAGTGTAGCGTATGTACAAGCAGTGGCGTGGCTGAATTCTGGCAGGGTTTCCGTAATATAGCTACGGGGATTAACATTTGCGATAAATAATTCCCCGTTGCCTGCCAGCAATTGAGTACGGTATTTATGTAGTCTAATTGTGTTGTAATAAATATAATTTAGTGTAGAAAACCTCGTCGCATCTTATTAATGAGGAGTTCGTTGTTTTAATATATACTATACCTAAAAGGTAGAAGAAAACAGATGAACTTCTCAAATTACATACCAAACAAACTGGCACATCTTGGGTTAAAAAAAAGACAGTTTTTCTAGTTTTCTTCGCCTTCTACATCCTAGATTTTGGTTCATTCCGGAGTGAAACTTGGTTGTCATCTGGGGTAAAGTTAGTCTTCAACCCGAAACATTCCACCCCGTCTTGAAAGGGGAGCTAAGAAAATACCACTATGGGGTCATCATATATGTAAAAATGAAATACCTCTGGGTCTGTATTTTTTTCTGTATATTGTGTTTTCTCTCCTTCCGTGTACTCCGGACTGGGTACCTTGTCTACTGAGGCCCCATGGACATAGACAACAACAACTCGTCTTCGCAAAAGTATTTTTGAAATCTCGATGCACAGCGTATTATGAATATTTAGATAAATATATAGTGCCCCTCTCCTGAGAAAAACCTGCTTGATTTCTAGATGTATATATGCAGTCATTTCGGACTACTAAATCAGGACTTATTCTTGTTTAAAAGTAGAATGTTTGTGCCTGTGGAATATAAGGGTTTACTACAGAGAGAGTCCTACTGCCATTAGATCGGTGATAAAATCTGCTTTATTCTACTAAACATAAAATGAACATAGCATACGAGATCATTCCTTCACTTTATTTATTCCTAAAGATTATTTTTTTACTTTTAAAATGTTCTGGGCCAATGATATTAAGTTCTGGTTTATTTTGATGAGTTCAAAATCACGTCGTCAATTTCAAAGGAATGAAGGCGTAAATTGTTCAGATTAATGCACGTGTTTCTCTCGAATAAGCATTTTTCACGCTTTACATTAACTGGCTTAAACCATAACACTTTAAAACGTGCTAAGCTGGCAATCAATCAGTTTTCTCCGATGCGGCGTTTCTGCTGAATTTCACTTTGTTTCAATCTTTTTCGTTCTTGCGACGTATACGTTGGAACGATTTTTACTCCGCAACTTCATGAACTTTTCCAAACTATAGTACCTCTTTAACCATACTGTAGTTTTTTGCTCCAATTTGAATGGTATATCATAAATTTTTCTCGATAGGCTCTATGTATTTTTTTAACTCAAGTTAATATGATTTAAAATTTCTGATCCTTAATTTCGTAAATGATCAATAGTTTCCAGTTTAAAATTCAGGATGTTCCTTTAATTCACCTATGTTTGTTTTACTACTTACACCTACAATTAGGCCATGTTTGTATCATACTTTGAAATGGAGTACTATCATTCAAAGGGGTAACTTACCCAGCAGGACCATTTAAATATGATTTAATAACTGTGATCAGGGTATGTGACAACACTTATTAGAATCATACCATTTATGTAAAGGAACGAGCCCATGTAATAAACTTACTATCGCTAAATTCTTCTTAAGCTATTATATATATGTTGAGATCATTGATACAATAAATAAAACCGATATACAAGCTAAAACCGATATACAAGCTAGAGTTTCGTCATAAAGTATTTTGCAAATACTATGAATATTTCTGAATTTTTGCAAAGAACGACAAACTTCTATCTCTCTTTACGTATCATGTTTCAGACGCATCTCTCTCCCACAGCAAATACTTGTGTCACCCTTAAAATATTTAGAGCTATTCCACAATATTTGTTGTTTTAACATTTGACATTTTTCAGGTTTAAAAATATATTTCAGATCAAAAAGTTTCTTTCCTTGGGCATTATTGCAAAGTTTGTGATACACATAGACTATAAATTGCGAAAAAATGAATGAAAGGAAAATTGACGGAAGACATGGATATTTTTATTTATCTCTTTTTTTGGCCGTCGGAGTACGAAACAATTTGCTGTCCATAATAGGATATATGCCATATGAATTGTATTTATTATAGCTAAAATTTCACTTCAAAATCGTCGTTTAGGTCATCCGCTCTAAATTTTCAATTTTAAACTTATAAATTCTCTCCAAATTTGTTTCCCATCCTTGCAATTATTACTTCCACCTTTTAAGGATAGGTAGAGGTGCGTAAATTTCGTATAAAAAATATCGAAATTTCGCCAAAAAAATTACAATATATAAAATTTCGCATTTATTCGCAAATATATATTGTATGTATAAATTCAAAATTTTCTCATTTATTTTAAAATATCACAATTTCACTTTCTTGGTTAGGTAAGTATCAAAATTCTTAGTTAAAAGTTAGCATTGTAGTAGTCTCCACTTTCTCTTCCTTAAGTTTTTAGCAAGAAGCAAATTTCGAGAGTGAGATCTCTCAGTTAAAGACCGTGAATGGCCTTATATAAGCAATTATGTTAATAAATAATTACTATTATTACCTAATTTAGCTAAAATAACCGTTAATCACAGAGGTTTTGCCAAAAAGTAGCAAAAAAATAATTTTCGCATTTATTCGCTCATATCGGCAAATTTCGTTTTTATTCGCACCTATTTTGTAAATACGAAAATTACGTATCCCTAAGGATAGGTAATCACTTATTTAAATATTTATTGCACCTACATCCCACGCAGTGCGTAACAATCTCTCCAATTTACTTTGGTGACATTGCAGTTTTAGTTTAAACTACAAAATTTGCAAACTTTAACGCCATCTTGAACAACACCTTGACAACTTTTATTTGTTAATTTATTCTTTTTGTTAGTTCTTCTTAACTATTTTGAAAACAGATGAGGTGCATGACAGTTTGATCCAGGCCATAAAAGCCGTAAGGCTGGGGTTGCCAGCGCCTCATTTAAGCAACTCAAAGCGAATCAACTATCTAATGATCATACGCGAGGTAGGTATCTTGCCAAGCAAGCAGCTGAGGTCCCTGGCTTTAATGGAGGAACATATTCGTAGTAAACTTGAACGTGGGAATGTTGACAAATATCTGCCACCACAGTACGCCTCCGTATTCAAATTTATTTTCATAGAAAATATAAAAATATATTTTTTCTAAGTACATTACCACTCTTTTCATAAAAGTTATTACCCTGTTCTTGAAAACTTATTACGGGCTTCTGTTAACTTATGATAGAAGACTTAAAGGATTGAGATTGTAAAAAAATTACACCGTTATCAATTTTAAATAAGTATCTATGTATATAAAACGCGTAGGATAGAAAAATCTCAAATCTTTAGAATTAAAAAATAAATTAAAGTAAGAAATTTAGGAATTTATGCAGTTAAGATACTGAAATAAGGAAAATACATATAAAATAGTTTTGTAAAATTTTAGAAAGAACCCAAAAATTGATTACCAGTTAATAGTAATGTGCCTGAGATAGCCATAGGTATATTTTACTTAACTGTTCATAAAGTTCATATGACTTTACATTTCAAGACAGTTTTGTATTATTCAAGACAGTAAATAGTTTGTGAGGACTCACCAATTTTCTCCGTTAAGAGAATTTTCTCCGTGTAAGAGAAAATGGAATTTTAAGTAGCATTCATTTAGTCAGAACATAGTCTTGTGGTATAGAGTTTGGGGCATCTGTTGAACCTGGAAAGAGAGAGATCCCGGATTCAGTTCTCAGACAAAAAATATTCTGTTTCCTATTAAAAGACAAAATTATTGGAAGTATGCAGTTAATATCCATTATTGATATACGTTATAAAGATCGTGGGGTAGGGGGTTAAGAAATAATTTTAAATACATAATTTTTTTAACTAAACATATCTACAAACTGCAGGTTCATTTCTTTATTTAGTAGTTAATTTACTAGGTATTTTTAAAATATTCTCAAAAGACGTAAGTAATTAATTAGAACTAGACTTAAAACCATATTTGACGATTTAAATTCCATTCTGTGATATATTTCATGAGTATTTTAGAAGCTGATGAATTATATATATATATATATATATATATATATATATATATATATATATATATATATACAGAGAGAAAGAGAGAGAGAGACCGGGTGCGTCATAATTTCGTGCAAAGTTCGTAATAAAAGAAGTAATGCTTGAAAAAATTTCTGTTTGCACCAATAGGATCAGAGGGACATTGGATTCTTTTTCCATGTAAAAAAAAATGTTTCCAAAAGTAACCGAAAGAGGACGCTCGCACACCACACTGAGACGTTTTATGCAAATCAGGTTATCAATAAAACACCTGGCTGGAAATGGAGTCGAAGCCGGCAGCATGCTTTCTTTACCAGATCGAGCGTTTGTGGTTAAACTTTTCTACAAGAATGGTGAATCCACAAGTGTTGCATTGTGAATGTTTCGCACGGAGAAAGGACTGAAGGCGCAAAAAAGCCCTATTTCATTGAATGGTATACTGAATTTAGTTCGATGTTTTGAGGAAACAGGGAGTTTGGAGGATCGTCCACGAAGTGGCAGACCATCCTTGAGCGCTGACAGCGTCCATGTTGTACAAAGTGTCATGGAAGATTTGGCAGCCGAGCCATCAACGGGAAGTAGCAATGCTCGTGACGCTGGGAGAAGAACGGGGATTCCGGAACCATCGATTCGACGTATTCTGCATGGAATGTTGAATCTGTTTCAGTACAAAATCCAGGCACTTCACCAGCTATTACCGACAGATACATATGTAAGACAAAACATGTACAGTCACTGCAGCACGGTATCTTACGCTTTTACGTGACAACGTTAAGTCTGCATTAGAAGTCTTGGAAAGACATGCGTTACCTGTTGTCACCTTCATGCTGGATGGTGCCTCGCCCCACATTTCACGTGATATCAAGACGTCCCTGTTGGAATCTTTCCCTGAAGACCGAGTGATAAGTCGTGGTTGTCAGGTTCATTGGCCCTCACGATCACCAGACTTGAAACCGGCATATTTTTAGTTGCGGGGATACTTAAAGTCTCGTGTGTACCGGGGCTCCCTAACCACTTTGGAGGAACTGAAAAATACCATTCGACAAACAGTCGCTGCCATCGATGGGGACATGCTACACTCCGCTATAATGGGAGTAGTGACGTGCCTCACTTGCGTATTACCTTGTACTGGTGATAATGTTGAACATCTGTTACTTTAAAATAAATGCACATTCTTTTGTTACTATCATCTGTTTGATTTTCTGTACGTGTTTGCCTGATTTGCATAAAACGTCTCAGTATAACGTCTTTGCACCCTCTTTCGGTTACTTTTGTAAACTTTTTTTACGTGGAAAAAAAATCCAATGTCCCTCTGATCCTATTAGCTCAAACAGAAAATTTTTGAGCATTACTCCTTTTATTACGAATTTTTGAACTTTGCACGAATTTATGACACATCCGGTATATATATATATATATATAAATTTGATTTAGAGAAATTTATCCCTTGAATTGCCGCAGTAATTAACCTGCTGTTGTCATATTAATTACAGTAAAAATTGTACTTTAGAGATTTTCAAATTATTCATTTTACATAAAAACGAAAGTAAAACTATTGTGTAAGTGTGAAACACAGTTTCAGTAATATAAGGTACTGTACTCTTAATTAGAAGAACGAAAATGTCGGTGGAACGGGGGGTAGCATTAGAAGACTGACTATAATTGGGAACGCGAGGATTACTGTTTTAAATAAAAAAACCTACAAATTTTGAATATTTTTTCAATTTCCACTTTAGATGACTTTTAATTTTTTTCACTCTTTTTTCACCAAACTGGGTAATATTATCCGTTATCTAAGTCTGTGAAGAAGATTATATTCTTATTTGCATTCCACTGATATTAGAGTTCTCATAAATAGAAGTATTCTCTTACTTAAATCACTTAAACTAATCCCAGAAAAGAATTTACGTGCCTTTTTCATAAAATAATATCATTATATTATTAAATAAAATCCACTGAATATTTTTTAATGAAGTGGGGATTAATAGCTTTAAAGATGAATTACTAAAGCTTTCTCAGATTTTCTCTAAAAAAACATCCCTTATCCAAATTTAGGAAATTTACGCTTTTATTCCTTTAGATAGTACTATTTATAGAAGTTTTTATTGATTACTTAATACTTTAATTAAAAGAAAATGTTTTAAAAGAAGGGTAAATTAATGTTCTTCGTTAAAATGGTGATAGAGAGGCAGAAAATGTAATAAGACAGCACTCATAAAAAATTTTGGAATATAACTAAGGAGACTATTCTTTTGTCTTAGCGGAAAAGCTTGCTTATAGTTAAAAAATCATTAATGCTTGATTATTATCGTGCAGAATATAATGAAATTCTCGTCAGATGTTTTAAACACTTGTCTTTAAAATTATAGGGTTTTAAAGACCTTTTAAAGAGACCGACTAAGAACGTTCCAACATAAATAAACACGTTGCGTGGGTTTTTTTAACTGATAAGTTGAAAACTATTCTGTAGTAAATATCAAATTATCATATTTGTGATAAGTAGATTTGATATTTAAAACTGAGGACTTTTAAAATGTTGAATCCAAAATTTAACCTTTGCTTTCCATGAGGGTAAAGGAATGATATCATGTACCTCATTTGGTCCATAAAGAGATGCGACGAAAATCTGTGAACTGAAACTGGACTTAGTAGATAAGAACGGGACCCCGGGTTGCCCAAATTGGTCGGCAGACCTGTACTGTCCGTCCAGCGCCCAGGCCCATACTAAATATAAACCGAACAGGGGAAATAAACCTTGGCTGTGTTTTCAGGTATTGCTACGCAGCTTCTGGTCTTCAGGTTCACCAAGCATATGAACTAACGTCCGGGAAGCATAATATTTGTGAATTTTCACATAAGAACACATTGCCCCTCTGATACCGAGTCCATGTTCGATGTCCTTGACTATGACGCATGTAACCAGCATACACGTAACCATGGCACAGTCACAACGTGCATTCTGGTACCCAGGGGCCATATGAGCGTCTGGCTATCTGGAACATCTCTTCCCAGAGACTTCTTTTATCTGTTATTTTGGATGCAGTTGCTCTTATGGTGGCTGTTAACTTTAGGAAAGTTGACAGAAACTTCCTGCAGTCAATGCCAGATACCGTTCCCGATGAATGGTTATAACTCTTCGAACCCCTTTTACTGTTTGTCGTCTAACGTATCTAGTGTTTTCGAATTCTCTGCACAGTATGGATACATTGGAGTACACCGAATGCTCCAAAAATGTCGTCTGTTGCTGTCTTCATTCCATCATTATCCTTTACAATTTTTTACGAGGATAGAAGGAAATCGGAATGATACTTGCACTCTGTGGTCAGCTGTTACTATTTGTAAATAGTTTTTCTCATACCTATATTTATCATCCGTTATTTACGTTAAATATGTGACGTTAAAAGTCACATATTTACGTTAAATATGTGACTTTTATACGTGCACACACCTTTAACTGGTAAAATTTTCAAGTAACTTTACCAGTGAACTGAGATAAATATAGGTATGAGAAAAACTATTTACAAATATATGTTCTTCAGTTGGTAATAACCCTTTACATTATACGTTTTACAAGTCAAACTTATCTTTTAGTCCTGACTGTAGATCAACGTAAGGAGAAACCGTAATGTGGGTAATGTTACTGTAAAATGGGTTACTTTGTGACGGATTTTAAGCTTTTTCCTGTGCCAGCCGACCAGTTTTAATAGCAGCCCAAAACGAACGATTGCAAAACATTGGTACATCCTTTCCTTGCGTAGTAATGTAATGCGCTAACCCGGATGTTTAATTACCATTGAGAAATCAAAGTTAAAATGTGTCACAAAGTTGCCCCACCGAATAAGGGTACTTTGTGACATTCTGTGTTTTTGACTTGAAATCCGATAGGAAAATTTACTTTACACAAAGTTAGACAGTAAAACGCTTATCAAAGGCTTGATACACAATTATATATACCTATTACAAATATTGGATAGCTTTATCTATATCTTTGACATCAAAGATACCTCGGGTGGCCAGGACAGCCATCAGGTCTTTGAGATGATGGAGAAATTCGTCTTTCGGCACATTCTGCTCCTTCGGGTAGTTTTGTCCAGATAGTCAATGCTTCTTTCTCTCCAGTGCTATTTTAGAGGACGGAAAAATGCAAGGAGGAGGTGGGTCGACTGTGTGTGTTATTTTGTTAAAGCGTCAATGTGTCACAAAGTAACCCCGCCACCTTTCGATATTTAGGTTATGTTCTCATATCTCTCGGAAATATCACTACAGAAAAGTTATATTGCTCCACAATCTAACCAACATATTGACAATAAAAAATAATTACCTGTGGTAGTTGGTTGTATAAGTTGTTAGTCTTCAGCACACAAAGTTTCCGAAGTTTGAGTCAACCTGCTGTATCAGTGTATTGCCAAACCTGTTGTCAATAGCATGACAACAGGTTTGAACAGTACACTGGCCAGCGAAGACAAATGGCACGCAGAAGCTTTGGAAACCGGCCACTATGTGTCTCTGCATGTCGGACAAGCTGTTGGCGCTGTTCTATGTTTGCCCGGTATCACGGGCGCGGCACAAGATCCGAAATGCGAAAAAATTGCTGTTTAAGAAAGTTACCCCTGCAGTCGCAAATTAACCCCGTCTTATTGTATAATAAATGCCTCTAGTGCGGAAAATTTAGATATGATTTAGAGGGGGTAAAATGAGTTTATTTATACTTTAGTTCTTATAAAGATATAAATCTATTGTTAATATCGTCTATAAGATATAAAGAAGGGATAAAGGGAAATACTATGATTCTGCTAAAAATATGATATTAATTTTAAATCTATAACAAAGACGAATAATACCTTCAGCACATATTCAACACACATTAATTTGCAAAGTAAATAAAGATTAACCTAGCATCTCTATTTAATAATAAAAGGTTTTATCCTTTCATTTAAGAATACGGGTTCTTGGTAAATTTATCAGGAAATCATCAATATTGTATGATTGAGAGTATCTATGGCAGTATCAATATTGAACACTGCAATAAAAAGGTCTATAATATTTTGATAAGCTGTCAATTAATCAAATACACTAGCATGCTTTAACACGGTAGTCAGGTTTTCAACCAGCCAACCAGGAACTAGGACGAAATTCTATCTTTAGTAAGTAATCTTCATTCCCTATTAGTCAAAATCCTAATTTCTGTAGCATTTCTTAACTGAAATCTGTTCGCTGACTGAGATCAACTCGCCGACAAATACTGTACGCTCGCATGCATGATACTTATTGAAAATAGGGTGAAATGTAAAATACATTTAATATGTAGTTAATTAAAAAGTCAAATAATCTGAATGCAGGTTATATCTTTTATGAAGCTATAATTGCATTTTTCTAAAATTTTCTTCGACTGGCGTAATAAATTTATATAAATAAACTTTGATTGATGTCTCGAAAGAATGTTAACAATTACTTAGAAGTTTTTAAAATTATTTATTTATCCTCTTATAATAACTTTTATTCTAAAAAGGCGTGTCATGTTTACAGTATTTAGTTAAAGTATATAAAACACTTTCTGAGCAATTTTTTCAAATAATCAGTGCTTTATACTAAAAGAAATGCGAATGTTTAATGAATAAGTAACTAAACAAGTCAAAACTTCCACAGACGCATTAACGGCGTGAAAAAATGAAGATTTTCTCCACTAGCCTCATCAAGCCTCATTCTCCATGTAGAAAAATCTTGTAACGTTCAAAATAAAATGCTTCAAAACTATATGATACTTAATACTCCACATGGAATAGTTGTGCTATCGCTAACAATTTTCATAAAATAATACACTAGGTATGTCCGTGATTCTTTTTCTAGGTAAGATTTCCTTTTTTTATCATAATTATGTTTTTCTATAAATTTTCTTGCCGGAAAAATATTGAGATACTGCTTAATTTTTAATACTTCCTTAGACCTTTTAGTTTATAAAAGACGTTATTTAAATCTTTTGAATTTGATATGACAACTGCTTTGATGTCATTGCTCAGAAAATTATGATGAGATTCATCAGAAAATAATACAGAACATGATATTCTTCTAAATTTTACGCTTTAGAAGACATACCAGATATAACCTGAATATTTTAAGAGAAAACGAACACTAGGTAAAGGAACAAAGAGAAGCTAGGATTTCCTTTTCTTATCCTACTTTCAGAAGACCTCACTTAAATTTCACGTTTTCAATTTAAAAAATAGAAGCTATCCTCAAAAGCTTCTAGTATTTTCAAAATTAGAAGGAAATTACATCTGTTATGTAATGTTACTTTTATAAAACAAATTCGTGATAAATTTATTTCTAATATCCGTAAAAGCCAAAAGAAAACATATATTTCATTTCTCAAAGATATAAGGCAATTACGTGCAGATATATATGCAACACAAATATACTTTTACCTAGTTAAGATAAAAAACTATGCTTCGTAATAATATTTATCTTTCCAGATAAAATTAATCTATACCATTAATGAAAGTTTTTATATTTTGTTAGTTTTTTAATCATTTGCTGGATTTGTCATCGTAAGATTCCCTTCATTAACTTTCTCATGAGCATATACACGCTGAGTTATGGTGAATAATTATTTTTGTTGTGAAAAATATGGATTTATTTAATTTACGAATGCCTGGTTGTTAGCAGTCAATATATTAGCAGTCTTGCTTCCAAATACATTTGCAAAATAAAATAAGAATTATCTAATACAAAGCACGTTTCCATTGTTCACCGTTCATAGGATGACCTGAGTTACAAACAGAGCAGCTCCCAGTTTATATTTTGAAAAAAAAAACATTTTTGTGGAATTCAATTTCTGTTTGTTAGAATTGTCCGATGTCATCTTAAATATTAGATTTTAAATATTAAATTTTCTGTTTGTTTTTTGTCTACATTCTTCTTATAATTATCTAGCTCTGTTATTTTTAATTTCATTCATATATAAATATAAAAGTAATGAAAATAAAAGAGTTTTTGGCTCAGTAAATTAATTGTGATTTCGTACAAAATGAATATAAATTTAATATATGATGTGGACTTAAAAGCAAACTGAGCGCAACATTCATGCTGTTATGTTAATGTTATCGCTATATATATAAGCAACTCTCAAATGTGTTTAAAAAGCATATTAAGAATTCATATAAAATGTGCTAAAAGGGTGTTCATTCTCATAAAGTAACCAGTCCTTTAAATGATAGTTTATTTCTTGCGAATTAGGTTAGATGGCACTTTTTTAATAATAATTACAATCTCATGCAAAATTCTTTTATTTTAATAATTATTAATATTAAGTGAACTTTATATTGCAACTAATACAATCTTTCTCCCATTGCAAATTGCTTTAGAGTTACACTTGTTATTATTGTCAGATTTAGTCATGCTTACCTTCCTTTTTACTCCTACTTGTAGGGCCCCGGGTTGCTCCAATTGGTCGGCAGATCTGTACTGTCCGTCCGGCTCCCAGGCCCACACTATTCATAAACCGAACAGGGGAAATCAACGCTCGGTTGAGTTTGCAGGTTTTGCTACTCAGCGCCGGTCTTCAGTTTGAACAAGGCTTATTAGCCGTGGTAGCCGTAATAGTTTGGAATTAATCTTACTTGTTTTCCAATAAATTATCTTCCTAAATGTTGTTTTTCTCCCAGCTATCCATAACTATTCAAATATAGCAGAAAGCTGCTTTCCTCCTATGATCTTTCCTTTATGCGGACTTACTCTTTGGGTTAACTTTGAGATATACTTTGATTTATTCAGCACTCTTTGCTTATGTTGATATCAAGCAGTTCAGAATACCACCATTTTGTTTTCTATATTCCTTGGCATTATTAATGACTATTTCTAATAGACTTTTGAATTTTTTTAATATTTTGTTAGATTGTTGTCTACCCTCATTTAAAATCTTGATCAAATTTTGCTCCCGTCATTTGCTAACTTTTTTTACAAAACATAGCTTAAAACCGGGTTACTTATAAGGATAGATTTTCGGTAGTAATTATTTTGAATCTGAAATGGGATTTTTTAAGGCTAACATTCAAGGAAATGACATAGCAAACTTTCGATATGAAATAATAAATAATACATCTCAAATATTTCTACTGGTATCTGAAATAAAAGAAATGTCTGCTCATAATGATTTCCATCATTCTTAGCATTTAATTGAGCTGTACTTAATGATTCGGTTAATGTGCAGTTGATCTTTCACTCTCTATCTTTTTCTCTCCCACAAAAAACTTTTAACCTTTATCGTCCTTTATTGCTAGAAGAAATTATTATAATACACAATATTTTGTCACTGCTATATTGTTACTTTTCTATAATCTAGTTTCCCCTTTAAAGCAATAACTGTTTTATTCCCTGGAATGAAAAACTCCGGCCAGAGGGCATAAGTACCAACAGCAATAACAACTCTGTTTTATTCAAAATAAGTTTTACTTGCTGTGCTAGATAATTTAGAAAATAATAATCAAGTAACAGTTTAAGTTGAAAGAGGTCACAGTAAAGCTGCATTTTTTCCCTAGTAAAAACTGTCTAGTTTTTGTGAATTGTTGCAAAAGGAGAGAATATTAATGTGATTGTTATACAAATTGTTTCTAAAGTATTTCATCGCTATATTCCTGTTCATTCTTTTATGTCTTAATTTTTATTCAATAGCAAAATCTTATAATGAGGTATTTAAAAGCTCTCACGTGTTTTAATGCAAAATAGGAAAGATAATTTTCTTAGCAGCATAATGATAGAAACTCAAATAATATTTTGAACAAACCAAAAATTAAATTTTCGGATATAGGATAAAAATAATTTTCATATCTTATTTTATAATAAAGTAATTGTTCCTTTCAAGAAAACCCTTAAACAACAAAAGCATTATAAATAAAAATAAAAATATTTGTATTTTTCAATGTATACGTACTTAAATTTTTTTCTAAATGCTACTTGTTGCCAATTTTTAAGAAGGACGTAGCAATCTTAATAACTATAAATTATTTGGTATTTTGCGGTATACTAATTTTGTTGTAGCTTATTTTAATAAAAATCTAAGGTTATAAGAATCCAAAATCTGAAGCCATCTATTCAAAAGCCGCCTACGACGCTGTCTGGAAAGAGAAACTTCTGTTGAGGCTTTGTGAACTGGTACTAAAACCCAATATGTTTAAATGGATTCGTAGATTCATTGGGAACTGCATATGTATGGTCAAATGCGCTGATAGCTCCTCAAACTCTAAGGTTCTGCAGACTGGCCTTCCTCAGGGAGATGTCGGTAGCTGCAATTTATTCAACAGTTATAGAAATGAGTTTGTTTTGTTGCTTAAAAGTATTCCTAATATAAAATGTCTTCTTTATGCAGATAACCTGGTTATCTGGATTGAATCTATAAAGAAAAATGCAAAATTTTCAGTAAAAGTACACTAAACTCGGCATCTCTGATTCTTGAGGACTCGGGCATTTCTAAATATACGAGTATTAATTTTTCTAAAACATGCTTCCAAAGCTTTTCTCTCACTCATAAACCTGTTGAATTCTCTCTTTACCATAGTGGGGTGCAGGTGCCTGAAATAAGTGACTTTTCATACATAGGTTACACATTTGATCGTAAACTTAATTGGAAGCAGCATGCATTAAATATTATTAATAAAGCGTATAAACGACTTTCATTTTTAAAGCATCTCGCTGGCTGTAGATGAGGATGTTCCAGATCAACTCTTAATTTGATTTACAAGGCATTTATCCTTCCTATTATCCCCTATTGGACTGAATTTCTTGTAGTCTTATCGATGCAAATGAAATAAATTGCCGGACCAATTTCAAAATCAAGCCCTCCACTTACTATCTAGAGCTGTAAAATTAACTCCCATAGACGCTATGCTGCTCTACACTGAAAATGGGCCTATTTAATCAATTATTGAAGAAAGGGCTGTACTCATGTAGAAAAAATTCTTAAAACCTGGATTATCTCTCTTTCGAATTCCAAAGACTCTCAGCAACTTACACTCCCAAAAGGACTACTGAAGGGGGTACTCGAGTTGAAAGAACTGTTTGATTTCAACTTTCTTCTTGAGCAACTGCAAGTGTCTCGTAATCCCATTAAAATAAAACAGTTTGACGTCAGCCCAAATTAACTTGCAACTAACTACTAACTTAACAAATAACAGATTACGTACTTAAGAAGTTTACCATCCCTATAGTGTTAAGGTCGTTGCCATACGAAACTATTAACACCCTTTACCCTGAAGTTACCCTAGGTTCCGGATTTATGCAGATGGTTCCAGAATGGACAACTCCATCAACTGAGGTGCTGTGATATTTTATGGACTGTTCAATATTTGCGACTCGGCTGGGTGGTATGGTATCGATTTTGATAAAGAGATCGTGACCCTTAGAATTGCACTTCACCACTTGACTTGTAGACTGTGTACATAAGCTTTCGAGGGCGGTGATCCTTTGTGATTCTAAGTCCGCACTCCAGGCCATTTATTCCTCAACCATTTCCCAATCAAATACTATCCTTCAAGGCAAATTAAGCCATATTGATTCATCTGATAGAGGTAAATTGACAGTTGTGCAGTGGATCCCTGACCACTTAGCAATCACGGCAATGAGACGGCCGATTTCTTGGCCAAAAAGGGTACTGCCATCGCCCCAATTTCTCCCCATGATTTGCCTTTTATTCAATGAAACTCATTATCCGAAAGCGACAAAAAGATAAACTTGTAGGCCAGGTTTGGGAAAGAAACACTACTAAACTGTGGGAATCTCAATTCCGTGACATTCCAGACCATCCGCGAGATAAAGCTGAGGCCTTATTTCGTTTCATCACTGGTCACGACTGTCTAGCATGCCATTTACACCAGATTAAAATTTATGCTAACCCTTCCTGTATACTGTATTACCTCCAGGAGGATATGAGCAGAACTCACCTTTCCCACTACCCCGCTCTTTCCTTTTCCCAAGAATCTGAACGTTATTGGGAAACAAAGACTTGCATTGGTTTATAGCTACCTTTGTAATCTAGAGCATTGCATTTCTTCTTGTCTTCTGCTTTTGTTTCATGTATGTCTGCTGTTGGCTTACGCTATTGTAACCCGCCATTATAAATTTTTCTTTTAATCCGGATATATAAAATTCAGTGTTAATTAATTTCCTAAATTTTATTTTTTTTAAATTATATTTTAGCTTTAACAATTCTACGTGCATTTTGTATATTGATCTTTGACATATCTCGCCTATTCATGTTGTCATGTCAGTGTATCGCGTAAGGCCCTGACATTCATTTAACAAGCATAAGTAATTTTGCTGAACCAGTATCTTTTTTATTAAAAAAAATTCTTTTGCAGGGTAGTTTAAAATAATTTCTGTCAAGTTTCCTTTTCATGGCATTTATGTATAGTCCTCATGTTTTTAGAGCTATTACAGTTAGTGAAAATGACTGTTTGTAGTTATCAAAGGAATGACTTGAAAATCAACAGAGTGTACAGGAGAAAAAAAGTATCTTAAAAAGTTCATCAAAATGTCTTGGACACTTTGTACCTTTTAATAGTGCAAGATTTTGAAATATCAACAGCCATCAATCAGGCGTGATATCCAACAGCAGAAGATTAAAATATTGCGCAAGAAATTCATTTATTGATAGGCACATACCAGCCCTCTTTGTCTTTTAAAATATCCAAACATAAGACTATAATCTCTATACATAATATGGCTACTAAATCTCTAGAGTACTTTTCCTCACATTTAAAAAATATTCAAATTCTTGTTGGAAAAAATCCTAACTTAATTTTCTTAATATTCATCACCAAAAAGAGTATTCTCTTATCTTCATCAAGTTATTTTTATTATCTGCCTGAAGTTTTTTATTTCCAAATTAGTAAGAGTTGAGGCAATTACCTAAAGATCTTAGAGGGTTATCCCTTTAGCAAGCAAAACAAATGAGAGAGTCCCTTTTTCCTTGTTTAACTTTCCCTTTTGAATAGGATAAGCCGCAAAAATTACTCAGCGGTGTTCCAATAAATTGATGTTATGTCACTGTTGCTGCAATTTTATGTTTTTAGTAAACCATGTACAAAAATTACTTCTACTTTTTTTTCAACTTAACATCACCTGGAATAAATTTTAGTAAAAATAATTCGGTGTTCTAACTAATTTTAAATTTCAAATTACTGATGCTTAACTACATTAATGATAATTATTCATAGCTAAATTTTCAAGTAATTCTCTAGTATAAAAAGTAATGCTTGAAAAGTAGTATTAAAAGAAAGTACATTTTTTGTCGTAATAACAGATTACTGAGCATTTTAATATTTCTATAGAACAAATATTTTTTACCTTTTAGAATTCCCGAAAAACCAGGAAATTTAAAAACACTTTTGCTAAAATGATGTCTTATGGTGTTATCTGTTTCCTATCCTTTTTCCCATTTTTCATTGTTTTATCTCAAACATTTTGTCCGAACTATAGCTTTCGTATTACCCAAAATCTGGCCAGAAATTTCAAATTTAGTGTTTTCAGGATGTATTCAAAGTTCTTTTGCAGCTTTTTTGTGCAAAAGTGAATTTCTGAGCATCTTATAAATGATGAGTTCTTAAAATATTAATACGTTTCTCTTTCACGATTACAAAAATCATATTACACAGTTAAAAATAAATAAAAAAAATTTTATTTTTAAATAGAAATTCCAAACTGCAGATTTTTTTAATTCAACAAAATGCTCAAAAAATCATCATTATTATGAGTAATTTGGAAAAATTTTGGGAAATTTTTAGAATTGTGCAGGAAATTATGTATCATGTATAATTGATATCTAAATTTTAATATTGTAACGTAGTCAAAAATACGACAAGCGTTTCGCTTCAATTACTTTACTGCGCTACCTTAAATACTACAACTACAAAAAGCAAGTATGTACAGCGAGTTAGAATTTACAGTTAAATTTGTCAGGACGGCTTCTGGTTCACCGACAACGCGGCCTAGAGAAGGCCTCTCGGACCAAAGAGCTCCGTCTCTCTCACACACAAAAACAGATCTCTCTCGTGGAGTATTGGGGGTCTTCTTTTATACGGTCGGCGAATTCAAAAGCTTTCTCCGGCGTTTTAAGTGCTCGTAAGTGTCCAAAGTTTATGGGATTCCACATGTCGCTATAGTGTCAAAATTCTGGAGAGCCCTCGAACCACACTGGGATTTATGTTTTCTATAACGTCAGAACCGGCCATTACACGAACTTTATGGCCTCTTATCCTAGAGTTTATGAGACAGCTCAGTTTAACATTTCGCCGATAGATGACATGTTCATGTTGAGGGGTAGGAACGGGCATCACATACTTATATAATTACAATTTTCGTGTAGTAATGGAGACCACGTCAAATATATACATATATCTTAGGATATATAGAAAAATATCTTACAGCTGTCCAAAACAATACGAGGTCAGTCAATAAATTAGTTGCAAACCTACGTAAAAACCTCGGTAAAAGCGACATTTCATTGAAACTTTGTGGTAATACATTGAATCAAATGCTATGGCAGGTACAGTAGCGGCTTTGACGTTGCAGTTTTAGTTTGCTCGCTAATCAGTCGTGAATATTTCTCTCCAATCGCCAGTGGCGTCCTGATTTGAAGTGCATGCAGTAATCCGCTTCCTGTGAACAAAAGGTCGCGACTGCACTGACATTTAGCGCAGTTGCATGAAGTGTACGGTGATAACGCCGACATTGCACCAAGTTATCAACAAGTGCTATTCCTCAGTTGAGAATGGCCGTAGAGATATAGAAGATAAGTTTTTTCGATGACAGATAAGAACGTATATACGCGTGAATGAACCCATTCTTCAAAACAGACGTGCCGCAGTAGACGAGATCGGCTCGCCTATTGACTGACCAATAAAGTGCAATGATTTGGAAGAGCTCTAGCATTTTGTAAATGTTATCAACAGGTAGGAAATCATTTTTGACACAAAATCATTATCGATGACAAGACTTGGGTTCATCATTTTGGCCCTGAAATGAAACCCTGCTTTCTCGAAAGAAATACCAAACAGTTCCACCCGCAGGGAATGTGATCCTTACGCTGTGTGAAGTTAATGCTGAGATGTAGTGAATACCGAATTCTTTTTTTTTCCTGGAGTGGTTGTGAAGGCCGCTTAAAGATCGACGGCCAGGTAAACTTCCAAAAGCCCTTTTGCTCTTGCATGAAAATGCGAGACCGCATGCGGCTACCCTAACGAGGGATCTTTTAAAAAAGTTTAAGCGGAAATTGTGGAAATAGCCCCCTTACAGCCTTGATCTTGCGCCATGTGACTTCCACGTTTTCGGTCCAATGATACGAGAACTTGCAACGTGACGATAACACTCGGATAACGAGGTAAAAGTTTCAACCTAACAATGGTTATCTCAATTGGTCGGTAATTCTTCATAGATGGCATAGAAAAACTAGTGTCGCGTCTCCATAAATGTTAAAATAAAGGAGGGGATTATGCCAAGAAATAGCTTCTGCATTATACTTTTATGTTAGTAAAGCTTTGTTCATAATTTCAACCCGGTTTTACTTCTTCCAACGAGTGCAACTAACTTTTTGACTTGCCTCCGTATGTTCACATGTCGTAAACAACTTACAGTGTAATGAACAGTTTAAAACTTGAATTGCAGTAAATGCTATGACACCTTTGGAACAAAGTATCCATCTTGTACGTATTTGTATTGACATGTGTATTAGAAACCAATTCTACTAAGAAATCACGAAATGCAAACATATTAAATAATGTATCCCTCTCATATTAAAAAAAAGATATTTTACATAGTTTAAATAGTAATTGAAATTGCCAGTACTTCTGTTTAAAACTAAGAAAAATCAGATTTATATAAATATTATTCCCCTTCCTTAATATACAATGAATCAAACTTATAATCGTTATAATCAGCTTTTAATACTGAGCTTTTTTGTTCTCTTAATTAGACATCTCTCTAAGGATATTTGCAAATCTGAATGGGAATTACGTTGATTAAACTGTCATCTACATCAGAAGTAAATGTAAATATTTTATTATTTACTCAAAACTTAAGCGATAAGCTGTTTGAAGAATATGAGGAATTTTTCTGGCAAGCATTTAGTTCATATTTTCCTACAGAACTTGTAATTAAAATGTTAAAGTATATTTACCATGGTCCAGATCTTAATTATATTAAATTCTTCCATCAGTCATGCTTCTTTCCATTACTATGCTGATGAAAAGATTTATAATAACGCTTTTCATTATTATGAAGGACCCGCTGGGGAATTCCTATACAATCTATTGAAAACGTGATTATGATATGGAAAATATTAGCTAAAGGAACTTCATTTTAAACTATTGAAATGTCCTTTAGCTTTCCTTTCATAAGCAAAAACATTTGCAGTATTATCCTTTTTTGTTCAGCTAGCATAGATTTCAAACGGAACTTGAAAGGATATTTCAACAATATATTCAGACAGTTTATTTTGCGAATTTTATGTAAATCTATACAGTGTTTAATTTTAAAATTTATTTAATGAGTTTGACATTTATGACTTTTGCTATTCCTGAACACCACTGAGCGTCATTTGGTTTTATCCGTAAATCCATGAAAGGAAATGTCATAAATCCTATTTAGATTAAAAAAAAATTGTCTTTTTTTTCATGGATTTGAAGTGATGCACAATATCACAAACCTACAGCATTTAAATATTACATGACTGTTAATGACGCCAACTCAATACCAGAAACTTAACTACCCGCTTACTTTACTCTGTCACTGTTCAACGACACGTAAGTGTCAAACCAGACGCAGATAGTGTATGTATTTTGTAATAATGGAGGAATGAACTGATCTGAAAAGTTTCTTAATTAAGATGCCGTTTCATTTACACTGAAACACAGATCCCGTAATGTTCACAGCTTGTTAAAGTCTGGTAGGCTCATAATAGTACTACAGTATCAAATATACGACACTTTTAATTCCTAAACTAGTATTTCAAAACAGTCCCCCTCTGAATGGGTATAAGTTGTTCAAGAATGCTGCAGCAAATGCTGCAACCATTAATAAGGAACTTAACATCAAGAACTCTGTAAAGCAGTAGCAGAGCAAGTATTAACTCAACAAAAACGCAGAGTAGTTTGGGGCTGCACTAATTTATTTATGTGCACTGTTTAGTTTTTATCTCACTGGTTGTAAGTGAAATGAGTTTGTTTTAAAATCTCTCCTTAAACCACACGTCCCGAATTAAGGCTGCTTTGTACTAACCTAATTAGATTCGCTCACATCAATGTTAAACTATGGAAAAAGTTTGTCTACTATTTACAGCCACATAAATGCTAGCAATGAAATAAAATTGGTATTTTCACACAGCCTGAACTTTTCTGAACATAACAACAGGATTCATTTTATAAATATCGACCACCAAAGGAATTTATGAGCCTATAAAAACACACTATACCAGATTTTTTCCAAGAATAATTTACATTTTAAAATATCATTTGCATTTTTTTTAAAAACGATAAATACCCCCAATTTGTAAAATATATTTCTCTATTACGGAGTAGAATTTTTAAAAAAAAGTTTGAATCCGAATTGGCAATCCATGGACACATTTTCTCCATAGGTTAACATTGAGGTTAGCGAATCCAATAGATCCAATAGAGAGAATCTAATAGATCGATTTGGATTCAAACATTTTTTTAACTGGACTGCCTAATAGAGAAAGAAATTTTACACATTGGGGCATTTTTCTGTCTCTTTTAAATTACAAATAATATTTTAAAATGTAAATAATTCGTGGAAAAAATCTGGTATAGTGTGTTTTATACGCTCATAAATTCCTTTGGTGGACGATATTTATAAAAAGAATCCTGTTGTAAGGTGCAGAAAATTTGAGGCTATCTGAAAATACCATTTTTATTGGATTATCAGCATTTATGTAGCTGTAAATAGTAGACAAACATTTTCTATTTGTTAACATTGATGTGAGCGAATCCAATTGGGTTAGTACTGGGAAGAATCCATGATTCTCCCAATAGAGTAGAACCCTCTCATTTAATTCACGTTTCCAGCAGAAGGCTAAAAAATGTAATGTCCAGAGGCCAAAGCGGCCGAACAACAAAAGCGGGCTAGACAAAGAGTGCCGAAAGTACCGGACTAGACACGAGGTGCCAGTAGGTCTGAGGTTTCACACATAAACTTGAAAGGAAACTGGTTCCGCTGAGCCCCTTGATCGATGATGATCGGGGAAAATTAATCGTCTGAAGCTTCAGCGGATCTGATGGCGAGGAAAGTGGCATGCCAATCGGATCTCCAGAAAGTTATGTCACTTTAAAGGGCACCAATTAAAACCCTTTTCAATTTCCAGCGTTCGCAGAGCCAAAAAATTCAAAGTTGCGTCGCTGCGAAATATTAAAATTCAGATAGCTCCTAGACCTGCATCTAGAAGGTAGCTACTCATGCACGCAGCCGTGATTAAGAGTGCTTCATAAGTCCTTGTGTTAGGCAAAGCCTCTCGACTTCCTGTCGACCGTTTCTAGACAAAGCGAATTTATTGAAATAATATTCTAAGTCCTTGTAATAAGCAAAGATTTCTCGACTCCCTGTCGACTTGTTTCCAGAAGGAACTGTTATAGCTATTGGAGTTAGCCTTTCTTTAGATCCCAGGCGGATCTGGTCGTTAGATTGTTCAGTGGTGTAAGAGACCTCTAGCAGAAGAGATTGCTGCGCGTCCTACTGACCTTTCGTGTAAGAAGCAATGAAACACGACATCTAGAGACCGAAACTAACTCGACTAACGAAGACCGAAACTAACTCGAAGTATCCGACCTCAGCTAATTGAAAACATTTGCACCTAACTAGCAACTAGACTTCAAAGTAGCAGTCTAGAAGAATCATCCTAGACAAAATCAAAATGACCTCCTGCATTTTTCACCCTGCTGGTGACAAGGCATTGTTTTGTACACTGAATTTATCACTGAAAATGCGGAAACGAATTTCCATAAAGATAGAGATAAAAAATCATATACAAAGGTAAATATGATAAATTAAGTGTGCTCTCTTCTCCACACAATTTCTACCATAATGAATGAAAGAAATATAAGCATGCAGAAATTTTTCATAGATAGTTCCATAATAAAATAACTTTATGAAAGAGATTAAGAAATAATCATTAATGTTTTCCTACCTTCGGTAATATATGAGTAATATATGGACATTTATGTATCCTCATATCAAATTAATTAGACGAACAGATCTCGAATAATCTACTTTACCACAGTTTCCACAGCTCATTCTACTAATATTCACGCCATCCCGCTTAAATGATAACATCAAATCTTACTCGCAAAGCCGTCAAAATATGCATTACATGTAGCACATCACTGCTTAAGCTATACAAGACATGTAATGAGCATTTCAGAAATTTTGGTTGAAATAAACGCATAAACACTGATCAGATTATAAAGGCATAATGTATGTGCTAACTCATTAGTCAATCTCATTAATGAATATCATTTTCATTAACGAATGAGTAGTCTTATATAGTCTTCGAATGAATTTCGCTGACTCCAATGAATTTAGTAATTATTTTGGCATTACAAATAATTACTTATTTACAATATAGAATTTGTAGCTATTTGTAAGTAATAATTGAATATTGTAAATAAGTTTCTAAGCATATAAAAAGTACAATGAACTCTTATTTGGAACTGTACAAAATGTCAGTAAATTATTTGGAAATTATTATTGCATATAAATAAATTAAAGCTGCAACGTCAAATTGCTCAGAGCATTTTTGTCTTAAATTAAGTATAAATTCCTCTGGCTAAAGGCAAGTAATAAGAAAAAAATATAATTTTAAGTTAAGTATTTATTTGTGCATGCAAATATATAAATCATTCTTAATATTGTTCTTTCATCAAGATTAGATAACTGTGATTTATTATAAAATTTAACGTTGCAGTTTTTAAAAAATTTTCCTGCAAATAATTATTGCGAGTTTATTTTTGCAGTGTGCATCAAAATTGTAATCAAGTAAAGGTAAAAAATGTTTTCTGATAATAACAATAATAATAAGAATGAAATTATCATTATCATAATTATTATTGGAGGGCCCATCAATAACACCGGTGGCGAACGACTCTTAAGCATGTTGAAAACTATTTTTGCAATTAATTAACTAACACACAAAAATTTTATCTCGAATGCTAAAAAGAGAAAATTAATGTTGTAAAAGATTTGCATTATAAGTTACCTTAATGGATGAAATTCTTATAAGTTTAAAAGATAAAAATATCACTATAAACGTTTCAAGATATGTACCATAATGTTTGCTAAGTGCACAACTAACTTACAAATAGTGTTTAATTCTTGCTTTTCATTTCCTTATAAATCTATAAATTTAATTGCTTTAAAGTTTAAAAGAAAATTGTATTTTTTTCTCTTATAATAAATTACAATAATTGAAATGTTCATTTAACATGTCAATATAAATAATGACAAAAACTATAATGGACAATTAGAAAAAAATTAGTTGCTCTGAAGAAAAATTCTGATGAAATTATTTTTACAGAATCAACAATGTAACGATTACATACTAGCGGAAAACCGTTAAATCGAGTCCTAAATCAGGTTTAGATGTGTGTGTGTGTGGGGGGGGGGGATAACTTTGTTGGTCTCAAAACCTTTAGACCAACCTAATCCGCTTCTGGATAATTAATCAATCTGCAGTTCGGTAGAGCTGTGGTTAGGGTCCAGACTTAGTAGTTCGTCTCTGTAGAGGGGGGGACACCATTGTTTAAATGAAAGGTGATATGTCTTTAGGTAAGTATATGACGAATTCCAGGTGGGAAATATTCCATATCTTCGAAAGAATAGCTAAAATAAGTATGGCTAACTTTGACTATACCTTTGGCTATACCTTTGACTTTAACATCGTAAAAATTGAGGATGTAGGAAAAGAAAATATTCTAAATGAGATTTATTCCCATCTCCATGGTGGAATACTTGGATAATGCCCTCATCTACTGGTTTGAAAATCCGTGGTTTAACATATGACACAAACAAATGGTTGTTACTACTAAAAAAAACTAGACGTCCTAAATCCCTGAAGAACAATAAAAATATGGCATCCACAAGATCAAGTTCTATTTTATTTTCTCCATTCAAAATATCTGTCATCATCGATTTATGTTAATCTTTGACAACATTTCTATTTTCGTTATACATACATAAGTACATGGTGTCAGCGTATAAATTCTGAGGCATCTAGAAAGAAGCAGGGAAATTTTTCACAATCTAAGCTGCCACATTAAACTGGAGTCAAATAGGCATGTTCAATACTTTAGATTTAATCGCTGTTGCAGTGTTTTGGTAATGGACTTTGTTATAACTAGAAGTCCAATCTTGCCATCACCTATTTGGAAAGTACGATTTTGTTTATTATCCAAAATAATATAAAACCTCCGAATGGAATAACACTGTTATTGATCATAATTTTGGGATAGTTGAAAATGTGTGCATTTTAATCTACAAATAAAGAACTCTGTTGTTGATCAGAAAAGTTTTTCTTTATTAAATAATTGACTTACAAACAAAATTTGGCATTGTGCTGTCATTTTCTGTTAAAATAAGGTAGTATATATGCTAAAAAGTTATGTTTGCACTTTTGAAAACAATTACGAGATTGAGATCATAAGCATAAAACAAATTAAAAATAAGCAGTTAATCGTATAAAGGGCAATTTTAAAATCCCCATTATTAGCATGAGATTTTTCATAAATGTTACTTAGATTAAGGGCCTGAAATTCAGTTTTCTCATGCATATATACTTTATGTTTTGAGGAACAAGTGACAAGAAATATTTCCAAGAAGAAAATACAACATCTTCATGTAAATTCTAACTTTTTTCTATAGATTTTATTCATAAACTCTCAGACATGGATGATTGAAAGGAAGTTTTCATACCAGGAAATAATGAATTATTCAGAGTAAAAAAGCATATCTGGGGTACATGGAGCAATTGACATCCGCTATAAATAAGAAATCAAGTTTCACACATACTATGTTAGTATAAATTCTACTTTCATACGACTAGGTTAGTTTGGATTATCAAAAATACTAATACGGCATGAAAAATATGGCTTAAATTTAAAAAAATTTAATTTATTGTATTTCAAATACTAATATCAGTGTTCAAATATCAAAGAGTATACTCTCACTATAATCAATTAAAATAAAATAATAAAATTCAAATATAAAAAGCTTTTTGAGTGTACCGTGTAATGATCCTTACATAAAGGCATTATGAAAAATGATATGCTAATTAGAGTCTTTTAATGTTGTTACTAATTAATTTATTCTTACTTTCAAACAACTATATTTTAAAGCTTTTTAAGATATTTATATTTTCATATTAACAAAACTTAATATGGAAAAGTAAGACAACGCAAGATCCTGCAATTAAGATCCTGCAATGCTCGGCTATTGTTGTATGATTTTAAAATGAAGATAAACTTTAATGTATATATACTATATATATAAGCGAATTTCATTTTTGATTGCCAAAGGGCATATTTATTTATTATTATTACGTTAGAGAATGTCTACAGTGGAATGGCAACAGCTGTAAGTATCGGATATATTATCGATTAATTTAAAAAAGAGAAGGTTTGTTAAGTTATTAAAATATTGTACGCTGCAGAAAGGTTATGAGTACGTTTTATGATTTAATAAATGTTCAACATTAATACGTTTTTGTATTTAATGAATTAATAACATAAACAAGCTAATACATACATATATACATGCATACATACGAGTATAATTGCACACACATATATATATATATATATATATATATATACAATAGTAATTTAAACATTTAAGCAACGCACCTCATTTTCAGAATATCTGAATGCAGAGTAGGTCGTATGGTTATAGGCAACTTTAGAAATAATAGAACTTTTCAAGCTTCTACTTTAGGGAATTTTAATTTCCAAAGATCCTATTTCCAAATACTCGTGAATGAAACAATCTGGAATATTTGTAGGTCTTTACTACAAAGTTTTAATAAACCTCTTTATTCAACATTAAAGAAATAACAGTAACAAAAATACATTTTTAAGTAATCGACAATATTAGATCATACATAAATATGCAGGGCTATTATTTGAAGAAAATTCCCATAATCTATCGAGTGATAAATTGATAGTGACAAGGATTGGAAGCTCACGGTCACATGTTGTTTGTGTACACGTAAAAGGAGTAAGTATTCCTTGTATTGCTATGAATTTTCCTTACGTGTAATTAAGGTTACTGCTGGTTATTGATATCCGGTGGGATATGACATTTCGAGATCTTATAACCATTTCAAGAGCTGTCTTCATGTATATAATATATGACTTAATCAGAATCTGAATAGGAGTGTCAGTTTCACTTTATGAATATATTAGGAAACTGACATAACTGCTATTACAACAAGCAGATTGTTGAGTAATATCTGTGATTAATGGGCTCATTAATTTTCTTTTCTCTTTGAGGCATATAAAGTAAGCTTATTAAATGAAATAGAATAAATATACAAATATTGTCATTATTCAGGTTTTATCATGATGTTCAATTACTACATTGTTGTAGTAGATTGATATGATAAAAGCCATATTTGTGGAACTTTTAAGGAAAATTTTATTAGAAAAGGGAGAAGGGCGTGCTATTAATGTCCTAGTGGCAAATAAAACACTTTTATGCTGTATGAGCCTTAATATTTTTCACTCAATCTTTTCTCAGGTAAGATGTTGTAAGTATTTCTGCCTCAGAGAGGTATCAAATATTGACTAAAAATTTGCAATTTGTCTCAGATGGCCATATTCTTATTTTAATATTTTTCACAATTTGACTTAATATATTGCTAGATTTCTTTTAATTTTCAGGGACTTACTTTTGGTGTAAGTAAAAATCATATTGACATCTTCAACAGACTTTCTTTAAATATAAAAATATTCAATAGGCTTTCGTTCAATCTTAGTGAAACAAGAAAATCATATTGACATATTCAACAGGCTTCCTTAAAATATACTTAATGTGTTAGCACAAAATTTACATCTCCAAAAAATTACATTATTTTTAAACAGGCTAAATTGGAATTCCTATGTATTAATTATTACATTTTCTTATTCATGAATGAAGGCGGAATATCCCCGTTAAGATTTTTTTATTTGCCAGGACATTACTATACATTTCATACATATTTATTTTCTTGAATAAGAAATTAAAATAAAATGAGGCAATTAAAGGGATGGTGGATTTTAAAATTACCAAAAATCGAACAAAAATTGGAATTTATTTTTTGGGGAGGGGGTGTATTAATACTTGAAAAATATGTAAATATTAGAATAAAATGCATTTAAATATGTAAAGATAAGTAAAATGAAAACTTGGTGGCTTTAGAAAAGTAAATATTAAAGGTAGATAAAAAAATATCCTTTAAATGGCTTTTTCTCAAAATGAGTAATTTCCAGATTTGCAAGTCTTTGAAATGCTCCTTGCATCATAATATTTGACGAAATTTTATAAAATTTATCATAAAGACTCATTTAATACATTGAAATAAGGTTATGTATCCATTTCAGGTTTCGATATCATTCAGATTATCAAAGTTTAACTTAAGTGTAGAAAAGTACAAATATTGCACGAAAATTCAGAGTACGAGCATAAAAATTTTTCCTAAAAATTTACTATTCAACGAAAGCATAAAGTAATACATAACTATGTTCAAAATGTATTTATAAGCAATATAAAAGCAAAATTAAGGGGGAAGTTGAAAATTGGATCTCAAGGAGCATTAAAAAAAAATTCAGGTAGTCTTTTCTAACGAAACTAATGCAGGTTATTAACGTAGGATTACTTATCTTTGCTTACCTTTTTTTTAAACGAACATGCGTACTTTTCTGTTTAACTGTTTACTGTTTGACCAAGCGATACAGACTGGGTTTGGCATGCTGCCAAAATTATAACTTGTGACGATGGGCGTCTGAGGTTTTGCTTTACCGCGGACCATTATGGAGGAACGTAACCCTACGTTAAAACAAAAAAATTTAAATTTTTAAAATAATAAAAAAATGTTATTTGTAAAATTTTATAAGGTTTTTGATATAATTAAACTTTGATGAATATAGATGCAAAATTTCATATCTCTGACGTAAAAAGTTCAAAAATCGCTTTGTAATGTCCACAATCCCCTTAAGTGATTGTGAACACATTTGTGAGTTAAAAAAAATTCCTTGGTTTATTTTCCCCTTCAATAAAGCCATTCAATTTATGATTAAACCTTTTCTAGAATATTTTACCTGTAAATTAATATTAAATAATTTTATCCTTGCAATACTTCCATAGATTAAATTTGGCAATTATAGCGTAGCTCGTTTAACATTTACTCAAGTTCAAAGTAAATGCAATGAAATGAAATTAAGATTGCTCGTATTACATGCTTGTTTCTTCCTTTTTCTGAAATATTCAATCATTTATATATTTGATAATAATCTAAAAGCAAATAGCTTTTAGGATATTTTATTATAATGTTTCAGTGTTTGACTCGGCAGAATAATTCTCAATTTACTTATTTTTATATATCGTTCCATGTAGAAAATACGCTAAAAGGTAAGTGTATCATATCTCAAGATAAATTAATTACACGAGTTACCAATGTTTGTTTTAATATATTGGGTTTCAGCTAAATTTTTTAATTTTTTCTAATAAATTTGTATTTAATTTTCTTTCAAAACATCACGAAATATTTAAGAATTTAATGATGCATATGAAATTTAATGTAAAACGAAATAAATCCCCATGGTTGAAACTGCTATGTGCAGTACATAAAAAATTTACCATTTGATCAAAATAGTCAAGTTTAAATATTGTACTGAAACATAACTTATCACTTATTAAAAATGCATATCGTGAAGATTAAACTTATTCATCAAAATAAGTATCTTTTTTTATACAGTATATATTAAATATTCATCTAAATTTTCGCAATATAATTATTTATATTGCATACTAAAATTAAAATAATATATAATAAAGTTTTCCCTGGGAAGAAATAACTAAAAATATATGTTTCCATTTGAATAATGTCTTTAAGATTACTTGTAAATAATAAGACTACCCTGTAAATTTTAAAAAGAATCAATAATCTGTAATTTATACCGCATTCTTTCCTCATCATTATCAACAAAATGTAAATTTTATATTGAGAACTGTCGTCACTCAAAACTCTCAAAAATTCACAAAGCTTGCTATATAAAAATTAGCTCGAATAGTTAATTTCGAGAAATTTTGAAATATTTCAGTGCTATATTTTTATGAAAGCTATATGTATATAATATAAAGTGACGTATGAGATCCTGAAAATTACAGGCAAGATTAATTCGTCTCCATATAAATTGCTCTTTTATCTATGATTTCTTACAGATTTACGTCTGCAATGGAGTAACACCAAAACAAACTTATATGAAATAATTAATTCGAATGACAATAATTTTTCGTCCATATTTCCCTTTTGAAATGAGTATATATATATATATATATATATATATATATATATATATATATATATATATTACTAAGATTATTTGGGTACCACATAATATGTATTTCAAAGGAAAATTTAATAGTTAAATACATAACAGCGTGTATTCGATATTCCAAGAATGGAAGATAGTCTGGCTCATCTTTTAGTTTTACTGGAAACTTTAATGACACACAATTCTAACCTTACTGGTTTTCAGAAGAGAGTGGTAGTCAGCGGACATGTTAGTTCCTTCTTGATAATGCCTCTCTTCTGGTACTTCTCATAAAATCGATTTTTGCTAAAGAGATTGGAAGTGAGTACCTGATTATGACAATAAAGAAAACTTGGTAGTTGCTTATATTGAATGATCGTAGCAAAATAAGCTTGGTAAAGAACCTATCCAAAATTTTCACCTGATTCAACTGCTTACGCAGCCTCTAAAGTTTCTTGAGCTGCAAGACTTTTTTAAGTAGTCGTATCATTCCTCAGGATCGACAGGCCAGCGGTTAACTTAGCAGATCGGAAAACTTTTAGATCCATATCACAGCTATTAATACCTTGAGATTTCAGCTTTGGTACATAGCTTGTCTTCCGGGTACACCAAAAGACCCGGAGAAGGTGAAATGAAGTAACGAATTATGCTTGAAATTCCCCTTTCAGGTGAATGGACTCAAAAATGGCATTTAGCATGAGAATGGTCTTTGACTACATGAAATGAATTTACCATGAAATCAAGGTGTTGAGACTCAATTTCTACTGAAATGGCTCGAGTTCACGGTTGAAATTTCCACGAATTCTAACATGAAGAATTATATAAACATTCTACATGAATGTGTACTACCTTCGATGTCGCAATACTTTGGAATATACTCCAGTCCCTTTCAGCAGGACATGGCGTTCAGCAACTCTATATAGTCAGTATTCGTTGTTGTTGATGTTTCTTATGCCCCCTGGTTGGAACGTAGTTCCAGACCAGGTTCATTTAGGCTACAGGCTGAAGTGTGCGGCTCCGGTTTGAATAGCTCTACAAGGATCGGAGTCCGTCTTAGTTAGTTACCACCTCAATTTCGACCGAGCAACCCCGAGGGCGATATCTGGAGGGATCGTACCATCTCCCACTCTCTCTGACCTTCATAGAGGGACTTTCCGGTCTACGGATTTAACGCGCCCATATCCGGCCTAGATACGGAGATATTTAATTACACGCCGGGATTCGATCCGAGGACCCTCAGCACAGACAGGTAGTACATTACCACAAGGCCACCTCAAACCCGTCAGTGTTTACATTTAGTAATAACTTATTCTGGACAATGTCTAACGGCCTTACGTAAGCCTTGTTGCTTCTATTGCCCCCTGGCCGAGAGTGGTCCACACCAGGTCTATATAAGCTTTTGCAGGCTGAGGAGTGCTGCTCCGGTTTATAATAGCACCACAATGGTCGAAGTCCGTCTTAGCTAGGTGCCACCTCATGTTTGACCAAGAACCCGCAGGGGTGACATCTGTACCCTCCCAAACATCTGTACCATTCCCGACATCGTACCCTCCCAAATCCTGTCTGATTTCACAGAGAGACTTTTCAGTCGACGGAATTAACGTGTCCATGTCTAGCCTAGACACGAAGGGATTTAATGGAGCTTGTCAGGATTCGAATCGAGCACTCTTAACGACGAAGTCCAATGCCTTACCACTAGGTTACCGCGGGCGAAGTAAGACTTATTTTTAAAAATTAATAATAATAATAATAAGAATAATAATAATAATAATAATAATAACTTATAGACTAACTTAATGTCTACAGCATAATCATGTGCAATACTTTAAGACAAAGTATAACACCGAATCTGTCTCAGCATGCAAACGTTTGCATCTAAGCCTACCCCGGAGGCTTCCAGAACTGTAGAATGGTGGCATATTCAAATGTAGATCACTGCTATTTAAGTAAATACCTTGGTGAGAAAAACAGAGGCTAACATGGTTGCTAAAGAGGTCCTAACAATGTAATATATACGTGTGACGCCCACCCCGTAGATATATGTGATTTCATAAATATAGGATTGAGCTAACTCATGAAATGGGTTTAAGCTATCGTGTTTAGATGTGTGATGGGGTGCATATTTCAATTTGTTTGTTCGAAATATCGCTTTAAAAGAGAGCAGTTACTGTTAGACCTATTCCTCCGAAAACCATATTCTAGCTGTCAATTTTCTCTTAAGGAGAGGCACGAAGTTCAAACAATCATTTCCTTTAGAATTCATTTTTTTTTCAACTGAGATCCATCCTTAAAGCTGATGAGATACGCTCATCCTCAAAGACTCGATATTTGAGAATATCCCCTCTCGCATGTTTACACGCTTACGCACAAGCACTCACAGAGATAATTTTTCTCGTACAGTGAGATATTTTTAAGCGATTTACCTAACACACACAAACAAAGACAGGCACACACCCACACAAACAAAGGCAGGCAGGCACATACACACACGCACATATATGTGGCTGTGTGTGTGTGTCTTTTCGCACTGGGAAATGCACTTTGGAATGCACTTTGAAATGATTTTGATATTTAAATTTTATACATAAAGGTCGTATTTTTCCGATGATTTGCTTCTAACTGATAGCCATAGTTCTGGACAATTCCTCTAGCTCAAATTTTCCATGAGAGTAAGCTTTTTCTTAGTACTGTCATGTGAATTTTACCCCATTCCTCTCAGACAGTTTTCCAAAGTCCGTCCAGTGTTCTTGGATGTTGTTTTCCTGAGGCTCGTTTTAATAAACCGAAACCGCAAACGTCCATTGGAAAAGCGTCAGGGGATTTTCCAGGTACTTCATTACATGGGATACACTTTATTCCTGTCTCTGATTCTTTCATTCCTAAATAAGCGGCTGTTGATTTAGACGTGTGACTAGAGGCTTTGTTCATATGAAGCTCAACTTTATTAATGCCATTTCCATATAAGGCTGGAATTTCATCTTCAAAAATTTGTTCTAAAATAATCTGCTTATAGTAGAGTTAATTAATTTTGGCTTTACTTGAGACTTTTTAAATATTTACTTTCCCGTTGTAATAAAATTCTGCGGATTTTCTTTTAGGATCACATACTTCACTTTCTTGATATTTACCTACGTTCGAACAGTCTTATGATGAGGTTTCACGGTCGTGTTTTCCTTTTAAATTTCAGTTAGACCTTTTTTCCCTTTAAAATTTAATATATTATAATACCCTTTTTTTAAATGTCATAACCGCGATTTTTACACCGCTTTATAATTTTTTTATACAAATATTTCTCCTCGGAGAGCGCAGTTACATAACCTTCGAGTCATCTATCAATTTTAGGAGACATTTTCAAAATAAATCTTTTATTTTACAATCCAATTAAAACAAAACAGTAGCAGACGATTATTCTGAAGTTGCCAAATTTTTATCTCAAAATGCAGCGACAAAAATAAATTACAAAATCGTCTCCATAACGTTCGATCGACCTTCTCTGTGTGTGTGTGTATATATATATATATATATATATATATATATATACAGTTGGCTCTCTGTTTAACGACTTTCAAGGGACCGTGAAAAATCGTCCTTAAGTAGAGATCGTCCTTAAACAGAATTTGTGAAAAAAATAGCATTTCCCTTCACACTTTACAAGCTTAGGACTTTCAATATATTTCTTAATATATTGGCGTGTTTAAAATGTTATTTTCATTATCATTATTAGTTTATTCACAAAAAGTTATTTTAAATTACGTAAATTAAAAAAATAGTACAAACCATACAATAAATTAGGTTTTAAAAAACTCAAAAAGTGTTCATTGCTTCATTTTTTGCCTTGTTTTTGTTATTCTCACTTTTCCAGATTTTCTAAAATGTTAAGTGTGTTATCTTCCATATTCTACATAATATAGCGTTGGAGAACATCTAGAGCAGAAGTTGCATCTGTGTAAGACGATGGCAGTGTCTCGTTTCCCGTGTCTTCAAGTTCACCTTCTTCGTCTGACACTGTGTTTTCGTTTACTATAGCTTCATAAATATGTTCTACATTTCTATAATCTGTTGTTAAAACAGATTCATCACAATTGTAGAAATCTTTAATTGAAACATCCCCATCTTCAACAAGACTTGTATGCATTCTTCTGGGGTAATGTCGTCTTCGTTGATTTCTACATCCATACTTTGCAGTTCCACTACAAGTTCTTTGCGAATTCCAGCAACACGCAAACAGTTTTTTACGGTGGATGAAGAAACTTCTGTCTATGCTGATGTTATCATGTGCATTGCTTCCAACATCGCAAGTTTTCTAATTTTCATACTGTCAGTCGAATTGTTTATTAATTTCCTAATTAAAGACTTTTTGTACTATGCTTTCACACTACGAATGATACCCAGGTCTAACGGCTGCAACTTGCTAGTGCAATTAGCTGGTAAGAAATGAATAGTCAAATTTGTAAGTCCCGGGATATTTGGAGTATATGCAGTGCAACGGTCGACTACAAGTAAAACTTTTCTATTTTCTTGATGCATTTTTTCATCAAATTTTCTAATCCATTCAATAAAAATTTATGATGTCATCTACGCTTTATTGTTATTACGGTACTCACATGGTTTCCTGGGGATATTCACCCCAGGACCTTACACCTTGGTTGCTTTGATTTTCTTATAACTAGTGGTGGAAATTTCACAGATCTATCCGAATTAGTGCACAGTAAAACAGTCAATCGTTCCTTACTGTGTTTTCCCCCAAAGCACTTTTCGCCCATATACGTTAAATTTTTATTTGGCACCATATTGTAGAATAGGCCCGTCTCTTCTGAATTGAATATGTTCTTCTCATCCTATCCATCTAATATACCCTTCAGCACTATTTTCCATTCTTCCACTATTTTTTTAATCTACGGAGCCGCTTTCGCCAGATATGCTTATAAATGCAAGCCCATATCTTTCTTTGAATTTTGCTAGCCATCCATCCAAAGCCTGAAAATTTTGCATTCCAAACTTTTCTGCCAGATGTTGATGATCTTACTTCATGAAACCATTGCAGGACTGCCTTATCAAAGTCTTCTGATCCGCCACATTGAATTTTCTGCCGTTTGGATTTGGATCCCAAACCAAATTTTTGTACTGAATCAAAATTGTTTCTCTTTCCTTGTTAAAAGTTCTTTGAGAGTAGACTCGGGTAGCTGAAATTGTCTTGCGAATTGGACTTTTGTTATTCCAACACTTTCTTCCCAGTCTTCAGTAATTTTCACCTTTTCGTGTAGCGTAAGGTGCTTTCGCGTTGATGTAATTTTGCTCTGCTCACCTCGTAATCGTACTGGAATGAGCTCCTACACACAACCATGAGCTCCACTAAACATGAACAACTGCTTTCCGGAAGGAGTGAGACAGTGCTGCTATTGGACAGTTCGTATGTTACATGACAACATATGGTGGGGACAATAGAGTGATTCAGCTCTCGCATGCCAAGAGCTCCATGAAAGAATATTCGATCTTCCGAGAAACAGCAATCCCCCCCCCTTTTTTTCCCACTGCAACAAGTCTATGATTGCAACGTTGCAAACATCAAGGAAATTCCAGGACAGTTATTGACACCAAACTTGTTTTCCTCCTCTGAAGGTTCCCCTCCTGCAGATAAAATGTTGAAGATAAAGTTTATCATGTAAAAAAATTCGTCGTTAAACAGAAACAACGTCGGCCTTAAATAGAAGTTTTTTACGTCGGAGGGTCCGCGACTGGGAAATATCGTCTTTAAATATAGATCGTCGTTAAGTAGAGCGTCGTTAAACAGAGAGCCAACTGTATATATATATATATATATATATATATATATATATATATATATATATATATATATATATATATATATATATATATATATATATATATATATATATATATATACTTTAAGAGGATATTATAAAAGCAAATTTTCATACTTGTATCCTCTAAGTTTTACATTTCTTTGATAATAGTATTTTGTTTAGATTTTCAAGATTTCCAATAATACTGCATGGAAGAGTTTTGAAACTTTCCATCAAAATAATATCAGAAAATAATATAATAAGTGTGAAAAAGCGATTTCTTTAAAATTTCTAGCTCTCAGAAGATTAATTTGCATCGTTAAACTCAAAGTTTTATTACCTTAGATATAGTTCAAAGTTACAGAATATTTCATTGATGTTTACATATTGTCAGTATGGATTTTGTGCTATAAAACGTTCATTTGTCTAGAAGGGTTTCATTTTCCTCGCTGAAAATATTGAAATGCTTTTTCTGAATGATATTGATTTTATCTCAAATTCGTATTTCCATAACTAAATGGTTACTTTATTTTAAAACTTTTTGTCATAAAATAGAATATTGAAAACGGTATTAAAGAAATATTTACAGGTATGGATTCTGTCTTTCAAATGACTTAAAGGTCAAAATGTCGAAATATACCGGGTGCACATCGGGTATAATTGAGTCGACTTTCAAATATTAGGGAGAGGAAATAAAAGTAATATATACCTATAAAATTTTGATACATTTCAAGTATTTCACAAAAAAATCATGCTTTCAATTGAAAAATTTAGAAGAACCCCACGTTACCACTTAACAAAAAACAAAAAAAAAACTCTCTGTCACAAAAAACTTACACTCTGTCACAAAAAAATATATGCACCCAGAAGAAATTGAGCTACTATCGCTAAACTTGGCAGGAATGTAATCTGGTAAGAGATATGCAAATGATTAAAATTTCGACACCAATGAGACAAGGGTAAGCGCGCTATGCTCATATGAGATGCGCTGTTGGAAGAGTTTAAGAGCATGATCGCTTGTGCCATAGGGTTATTCAAACAAATCTGTCGACTTGGATGGACGGTATTGTGACTAGCGATGCCTCTGAGACGTAACCGGCGACAGTACGAACGATTGTCGGACTTTGAGAGAGGGCGTATAGTAGGCGTCAGAGAAGCAGTTTGATCGAACAGGCGTATCGGCCGCTACCTCGGTCGAAGCGATATGGTAGTTGCTAGGTGTTGGAAACAATGGATCACGGAAGGGATTGTCGACGATCGCGAAGAGTCAGGGCGTCCCAGGAACACAAATGCGCGCGAGGATCGCGGAATCATAAGAGCTGCCACGTCCGTACCAACAACGTCGCTAGATTCAGTTCGATGCCATTTACCACCTTCCAGACATCCGGTGGTATCAAGGGAAAGCATTCGGAGACGACTGGCCGACGCAGGTATAAGGAGCCGACGTCCATTAAGAAGTCTACCACTGACCACGCATCATACGCAGTGTCAATTGGAATTTTGCCTACCTCGGGCAAACTGTAGTGTGACCGTCTGGAAGCGTGTGATCATCAGCGATGAATCCCGATTCAGTCTCAATGCTGATGACCAGCGCATACGCGTGTGAAGGCGGCCAGGCCGCCGGTACGATCCGGCATTTGTTGTCGAGAGGCATACAGAAGGTGTGACAGTGTGGGGAGCGGTTTGAAGGGACACACGATCACCTCTAGTCGTCCTTCAACGCACTTTCACGACACGCAGTTACGTGAACTATGCTATCAATTTTCCCAAGTGTCATTTATCAGCAAGACAATGCTCGTCCACATACTGCGCGACTCTCCCAACAATTTCTTCAAGGATATGACGCACTCTCATGGCCTGCCAGGTAGCCAAACCTCTCACCAGTAGAGCAGGTCTGGGACGTGCTTAGAAGGCAACTGCAGCCATCCCGGAATATTGGTGAATTAACTGCCCAGTTGAAAAGATTATGCCATGATCTTCAGCAGGAGGTCATAGGTGACCCCACTGATTCGATGCCACGCCGTGTTTCGGTTTGTATAACTGCCAGAGGGGGATTTTCTACTTACTGATTTGTGACGTTTTTCATGTCATACCTTCTTAGAAAAACGGTCTGTTCTTCTGAATTTGTAATCATTTGTTTATCTCCTCATACACTACATACATGTTGAGTTTCGTGATAGTGGCTCATTTCCTTCTATGTGCATATATTTTTTTACAGAGTGTATATGAGCAACTCGGTGGACACGATTCTATTTTTCATCTCGGAAGTCAGTAATCCCCACCAGAAATTTCTGTGTTTTATCCAAATGGAAGCAAAGTTGAACCAACAATATTCGCTATGAGGGGACAGCAGAAGAAGGTCTAAGCCTTAGTAGGGATTCGAATACAAACTTCCACTGTAAAAGATCATGATGCCAACCTTTTTTCCTAAATAAAATAATCTTTTTTTATCCTCTTTTCTCACGTACGCATGAACAACTACAATATTATAATAAACTACATTTTTTGCTACACTCCATAACATTTGACGATGGAAAACAAAAATATTTCAATTCCCCTATTTCACACTTTTTTTTTACCTATGCGGAGGCATTTGTCATGAAGGCAGTCCCCTATAATACATAGCAGTTTCGCTGGCCATTTTATTATTGGGGGCACCATATAGGTGAACCAGCATTATCCCCTATTAAGTGACGACACAAACGGAGCATTTTAATAGCGCGACGCCGGGATTCGATTCGAGCACCCTCATCACCGAAAACCAACGCGCTGTAACACAAGGCAGTCACAGGCCCTAACAAACGACCTAACAGCGACATGGTAGCCCAGCACTTTTGGAATTTCGAGTTGAAACTTTCACAAAAATTAGTACCTAATTAGTACCAATTAGTACCAAAATATTAGAATTAGTACCCATCAGCATCACGAGTTATTGCGCATTTGAATCTGCCGGGCTACAGTGACGCTGGCTGAGTTAATGCAAGTCACAGCAAACAATTGGTTTAAGAGAGTTAAATAACTTATGGGTTATTCTGAAATAATTGGCAATTTGGAGTCCCGAACATGTAGAAATAAAAAATCTCAAACTCGCGCCTTATTTTTTTTTAAAAAATCAATGCTTCTTAGCAGGAAAGTAAAAATAAAAAAATACGTCCGGGCAATCCTGAAATTAGTTCCAATAGCACTTCGGGACAAACTTTACTCTTTCTACCAGCACGCTTCATCTTTTACCACTTTCACATCATAAGTACAACAAAAACACTGATCTGGAAATTCGCCTTGTGTCATAAATGACGTCGTCAAATAGTTTGGAATTTATACCTGTCATCCCTCCACAGCTGTTAACAAAAGGATCAGCTAAACCGAGCATTTTGTACTACAAAGTGCAAACAACATTTTTCATCTCATCTGACCATCTATTGGAAATTTACGATTTCTTTTTAACTGAGTATTTTTATTTTATGTGGGTAATGTTATTTTAAGATTACACCACCAGAAAAACTAAAAAATGCATTGAATTTAAAACGCACTCTATGTTTCAAAAAATATAAATATAAAATATAAATATTATTTTATTTATTTTTTTTATTATAACAGCAAGAAGCTGTCTGGGTAATTTTTTCTCCTGGATCCGTAAGATATAGAACTGAAAATACAATCGTACTACCTTTAAAATTACGATTATTATTACTAATTATTACTATGAATTAAATGAGGAAATGATAATCTAACGCCTGCTAACTCAGTTAACAGATGTTTAGAAATAATCTCCAGTTAAAAGTCGCTTAAACATAGAGTTGAGTTGCAGAAACTTCAATTTAAAAAAATTTTTATCAAATTAATAATACAGCTTTGAAATTATAATCCGCCTTTAAATAGTTGCAAGAATCCCGATCGAAAGTTAATGGGCTGTTATGCGCCAGTTATTGTAAAGGACCTGGAGACAAGCTTTAAATCTTTATTAAATTTAATCAAGGCAGGCTGATAATTCTGAGGAAAAAATCAGCAAGAACTTTCTAATAAATTTATTTGTAAAATCTCTATCAAAAAAAAAAAATAGTCGATTTTATTTTATAGTAATTCAATTCCATGGTGCGAAACAATATTATAAACTGTTTAAGGTTAATATGAAACTCAATTAAATTAAATATATGAGAAAGTTATTTTTCAATTGCAATATTAAAATTTTGTTGCAAAGGGGTTCAAACTGCTCCGACATTTCACCTACAATTTTGGGGCTTAGGGCTATTTCTCTTTCTAGATAAGGCCCACCAACGCCACCGGTTTTTCACTGTTCAATCTGAAAGCAAATAAATTAATTAACGATTTCAAAAAGTTAATAAACGATTCCTAATAAATTAGATCCCTATTCCCAAATTTCTGAAAAATTAATAGAGTTATATCAATATACAGTGGTGTGATAATGATTAATTTTGTACAAATTGTTTTATAAAAGTGACTCGTATCTAATTGGCATGCCTATAGGAAACATTCATTAAAACCAATGTGAAATAAAATTAACTTACCTTCTCTTTGTGTCTTTCACTGTTAAATACTCGTTCGAGGTTTAAAAGTTCTTTGAAACCTTACGCCATTCATTTGCTGTGAGTTGCATTCACTCAGCAAGCTTAACTGTAGCCTCGGGCTTAGAAGCAACATGATTGTGGCAGTATCGAATATGCTACATCTCGTGATCCTGATGGGTACTAATTCTAAAATTTTGGTACTAATTGGTGCTAATTAGGTACTAATTTTTGTGAAAATTTCAAATCGAAATTCTAAAGTGCCGGGCCAGCGATATGGTAGCCCGGCAGGTTCGGACACGCTATAACTCGCGATCCTGATGGGTACTAATTCTAATATTTTGGGAATAATTAGCGCTAATTAGGTACTAATTTTTGTGAAAGTTTCCACTCGAAATTCCGAAGCGTCTGGCCTTGGAGCGACATGATTTTTACTTGCAGGCACATTCGAATACGCTATAACTCGTGATCCTGATGGTTACTAATTCTAATATTTTGGTACTAATTGGGTACTAATTTTTGTGAAAGTTACAACTCGAAATTCCAAAAGTGCCGGGCCAGCGACATGGTAGCCAGGCAGAATCGGACACGCTATAACTCGTGATCCTGATGGGTACTAATTCTAATATTTTGGTACCAATTAGTACTAATTAGGTACTAATTTTTGTGAAAGTTTCAACTCGAAATTCCAAAGCGTCTGGCTTGGAAGCAATATGATTGTCGCTGGCCCGGAAGAATCGAATACGCTATAACTCGTGATCCTGATGGGTACTAATTCTAATATTTTGGTACTAGTTGGTAATAATTAGGTACTAATTTTTGTGAAAGTTTCAACTCGAAATTCCAAAAGTGCCGGACCAGTGACATGGACCTCTTACAAACTATTCTAGCCATTCGGAATCGGCTTTAAGCAATAGGTTCCGGTCAAATTAGCCCTTATGTAGCAAAAATAACCATATCTCTCTCAACCAAACCAACACAAATTATTATCTTTCTTGTCGTTCGCACTACTAAACAATCAAATGTAAGAGTCCAAATCATTTAACTTATAGTTTTCCAATAATTTCCTTTTATGCATATCCCTAAGTTTTTGTATTCAATGGTGTTATTTAAAAATTAGTTTGATTTCTGTAATACTCACACTCGTTAATTAAAATCTTGATCTCTACTTCATCGATAACAGAATGGGGAAACCTGTATCTTATTTATTCACCTTACAAGAGTTGAGTGCAAGGTTTATTTAATAATTAGTAGTGGTGTAATTTACTAAATAAAAAGAAGAAATCTCGTAACAAAAAAAATATCGTAATACCGTTCATATTCTTACTAGGTAGATTTTTTTAGAACTCACCTTTTTAACTAGAAATTTTAATTTATGTACTAATCATCTGTCTAGAGTGCTGTACGTTTTAATAGTGGTGTTATCTCTTAAAGGTATGCAATTGCATTTCACTTTAAAAATAAATAAGTTTTTCAGTAATAACAGAAAAGAAACACCCCATGTCAGGAAAGAAAAGAGTGAAAATTGCCAGACTGAAGGCAATGATTGATTTGGTGCAAAGGAGCAAAAGTATTTCTTAAATGAAAAACTGTCTCAAAGTCTTCAAACAGAATGACAACTAGATGCATTCGGAAAGAAATTTCTTTGTAGTAGAGTTACACTTCTACTGATTGCTACGTAGTCATATTACATTTGATTTATTAAAATCAGCTCAATTTTTCGACAGCGATATCGAGCCAAAATAAGTGTTTTTAGTAAATATTGAGTTAGTACCTCAAAAGATTTCATAAAATCAAATAATCATAAATATGCATATTCAAAAGTTCACTTTTATCAGTCACCAAATCTTTTTAAGGCATTTTAAAATTATAGGTACTTTTAATATCAATCATGGTAAAAAGGCGCAACAATCTATTTCTGGAACACTTCTCCAAGCCATGTCTTCAAACTTTGAGGCCGGTATTCCCTCAAAGGAACTATTTCGATGATATATTACTCTAATTTCTTTTTATACTAACCTTCATAGAGGTTTATAAAATGAATGGTTCTGGAATATTACAGTTTACTTGGAGTCCAAGACGAAATAAAAGTTCATTGGAAGTTAAGTGTTGAATTCAAAACAAAATGTGTTTATCCGAAATAAAGTCCATTTGCCTTTATGGATATCTAAGTCTTCTGCTTTTAAAATTATGTTAAATGTATTATAATCGTAAAAATCCTCTTGAGTAATCAAGTTAGCTTTTTATATGAATTTTTGAAGCTGTGATCAATCAGAATGATTGGAAACTTTAAAAAATATATCTGAAGAGGATACTGATAATTTGTGGGACGAAAATAAGTGGTTATTAATGCAACACAATTTTAACTGATTAGGGAATTCCTATTTTTAAATCAATTTCTGTGAATTAAATTGGCAATAATACATACAAGTATCATTATCAATGGGTAAAATATTTCAAATGAAGCATGTAAATTTATTTCTAATTAATTATTTATATGAAATACATATTTGTGGAGAAATTGTAATGAGAAGTATCCTTTTTATAAGATTCAAAATTAAAAATTCATAACTTTCATGTCAAGGAACATTTAAATATAGAAATAACTGTTTAATGAATCGGGTTTCATTAAGTAAATATTTATTTTTTCATATGACATTAATTACTTTAGAGTGAAATGTGAAAGTTCTTAGTAATCCCTATTGCAATTAATATATTATAGTAGCAGAGCTAGATCAGTTCTAAAAGCAACAATTTTATATTTTTTAAAATTTCATAAGAACGTCATGAAAAGAGCGAAGAAACACACGTAGTTTAAATATTTAATTTCATGTCACAGAAAACTATGCTTTTATTCTATATGAATCATCTTTATTATAAAGATAAGGTAATAACAAAATGTTTCATATTAATTATAATAAACTGAGAAAAAACTTCTGTAATATACAAAAGATTAGATAAAATATTTTTTTGCCCTAATTCAATGTTTTAATGCTAGTACTATACATGTTTGGTCTAATTACGAATAATTTCTTTAGTCACAAGATGAATAAATGTATATCCAGAGATCTGTCGGTCTCTTCTCTCTTTAAGAAATTAACACCATGAAGGTTTCCCTTTTTCATTTTTAAAGTCTCAGTTCTTCAGGAAAAATTGTAAAAATGTTTCGCATGATTTCACTGAGGGTAGACCTCAGTTCTTCAAAATGACAATTACTCAGTTCAAATGATTAAGAGGCTGTTTCGATTATAATTTTGAAAGATGTTTCATAGGATTGTGATGAGTAAGTATATTTTTCAGCTGACGGCACTCAACATTTGTTTCCTTAAACGACACCACAACGACCACTCTTCATGGAGTTCCATGAAAAATGAGAATCCATGAAATGGATTCATGGCATGTTGTGCGAGAATGGCCCCTTATCAAATTTTATATGTCGTATGGATAGAAAAAATGAACAATGTACATTTCCATTATCAGTCTAACTGTTATGATAAAAGATCAACCGAGCCAAACATATAGTTCCCAAAATTAAAATTAAACCCTCCATTACATAATTATTCCTAGTTATGTAGTATAATGGGAACAGTATTGTTCACAAGCCGTAAATACCGACTAGAATAAAGCCTTTTCATTCTCATTTTTGGAGATTCACAGAACACTATATACACTGGTGTAAGAAATTAAGAGAATTTTCAGACTTGGTCGATTATCTCTAGAAATACAGTACCGATTTTAATGAAATTTGATATGTATATACATTGATAAAATACAAAGCAAATAACCATTCAATAATTATAATACACACGCATGATCGTGCGTAACACTCGTTGGAGTCGGAAGGTATGAAACAGCGGTTGCAGAATTAGCAAAAAAATGGGTTAATAGATGGGTTAATAGGGGGTATGGTCCCCTCTAACAGATATACAGGTCTCGCAGGGTGATTTCATACTTGAAATAAGGCAGTTTATCATTTTCTGGAGCAATTGGTCCCACTCGTTCAGCAACGCTGTTTTCATTCCCTGGATGGTTCTCGGAGGGGGGTTGCGAGTTGCAATTGCCCTCCCCAGAGCGTCCCAGACATGCTCTATAAGGTTAAGGTCTGGAGATCTGGCTGACAAATCCATCCGGCGAATATCCTCACTCTCTAGAAATTCGTCGACTAGAAGAGCTCTATGTGGCCTCGCATTATCGTCCATTAAAATGAACTCAGGGCCAACTGCACCCCTGAAAAGGCGAACATAGGGCTCCAAGACCTCATCCCTATACCTCACACAAGTCACAGTGCCTCTTTCAAAGACATGGAGAGGTGTACGGCCATCCAACATGATGCCTGCCCAGACCATTAAACCTCCTCCGCCATAATGCTCGATTTCGTGGACATTGGAGGGTAGGTAGTGGGTCCCTTGTTCTCTCCATGTGAACGTACGGCGAGAATCGGTGTTTAGGCTGAACAAGGACTCATCAGTGAAGATAACGGTCGCCCATTGATCCATACTCCAATCTCTATGCTCTCTGCACCATGATAAACGGATTCTCCTGTTCGTAGAAGTGAGCGGGACGCAAACAGCAGGTCTTCTTGCAAACAACCCTCTCTCATGAAGTCTTTTGGAAACAGTCACCCTTGATACACGGGTTCCTGTGGCTGCATACAAGTCACGAGAGAGCTGAGAAGCTGTAGCACTCCTGTTACGCCTCGCTATAATCGACAAATGGCGATCTTCTCTGGCCGTCGTGGCTCTTGGACGACCTTGTCCAGGCTTTCTCTCGATAGATCCGGTATCCTGGAACTGTTTCCATAAGTTACACACGACGCTGGGCGTTAAATTGAACTCTCTACAAATTTGGACTTCAGATTGGCCTGCTTCTAACCTCCCCCCAATTCGCCACCTCATTCCATCATCTAAACGTTGGTGGTTACACATTTTTACTGTTACAATTTGAAATTAACAGATTGCTGCAAAATTAACCAATCTATTAACTCATTTTTTTTTTGCTTATTCTGCAACCGCTGTTTCATACCTTCCGACTCCAACGAGTGTTACGCACGATCATGCTTGTGTATTACAATTATTGAAAGGTTATTTGTTTTGTATTGTATCAGTGTATGTACATATCAAATTTCATTAAAATCGGTACAGTAGTTCTAGAGATAATCGACCAAGTCTGCAAATTCGTGTTTCTTGCACCAGTGTATATATGTACACTTAATTATAACAATATTTAAATGTCAATATATATACCTGCAGCGTATCAGGCTGCTTTAGCTAGAACGAAAAGAATTCCAAATGAGGACTATATACAGGAGTTCTACTACATACAGGAGCTATGAGACTCTTACTTACACAGTGGGCATTTATATATATTTGAACCAAAGAAACAAATTAAATAAAGGAACTTCAATTTTTTTAACCTGATGTACATCTTTTACATAAAAGTAAAATACCTTGTAAGATTCAACTTCATACATTTGTAAGTTGCAAGACTTTATTTTCAAAAATATGAGAATGAATTTTTCTATGAACCCTATATACCTTTTTCAGAAAGCTGATACTGTAAATATAACTTATAAAAAATTATCTTGAAGTGTACCGGATGATTTTAACCCTTCAGCTGGCGCACCCGTGTACAAAGTGCACCATTTTCGTAATTTTGAATGGTTTGTTTTTACATGTAAGGTTTGAATGTTCTAAGCAGTTTCTATTAATAGCTGCACCCTTTCTAACGCAGGTCTGATTTTCTGACCATTGTATTCCTTTTTATTCATTGTTAGTCGTGATTTAACCTTGGTAAATCAGCGATTATACTGGATTACAATACAACATCAGGAGTTTATGTAGTCAATCAAATATGCAGCTATTACACGGTATCCCGCATATCACGAAAAAAGACGATGACATTGTTTTTTAGGTTTTTGGACATAATAGGAATCAATTCGTAAGTTGTCCTTAGATCCAATAAACCGGGCAGTTTTGAAATAACGGCGATTGTATCTGCATTATTTGGACTTTAATTATAAATACAGGGTTTGTATAAAAAGTATCGGGAAAAGTTTTGGAGAAATAAATTTATTTGAGATATTGCTACAATTCCTCAAAAGTCTTCAAAATACATTCCTTGAGCTTCGACACACTTTTGCCAGCAGCTTTTCCACGACTCGAAGGATCCCTTGTAGGCGAATTCTGGAACGTCCTTAAGGGTACGCGTGCAAGCTTCTTTGACGGCACTTAGGGTCCCATGGTGGTGTCCGTTGAGGGAGGATTTCACTTTTGGGAATAGGAAATAGTCTGTTGGTGGCAAACCGGACTGTAAGGGGTTGGGGAATCGTCGCGAGGCCGTTTATCGTCAGGTACTCGGTCACTTTGGAGCAGGTGTGGCTTCGTGCACTGGGACGAGTTTAGTGCAGATCTTTCTCATCGCCAAATTTTCAGTGATAATGCTGTGCACTGTCATCTTATCAATGCCAATTTTATATGTGAACATGCGCACACTTAACCGACGGTTTGAATTCAGCACTACACGCACTCGTTGCACGTTGTCGTTGGTTCTTGAGGTCGACGGCCGGACAGGTCATGACTCGTCCTTCACACTCTCTCGGCCATATGTGAAGAGCGTGTGCCACTGAAAAACTGCAGTTTGTGACATGCTTTCATCCTTGGATACTTGGCGAATCATGCCCAACGTCTCCGTACCCGATTTCCACAGTCCAACACAAAATTTTATGGCGTACCGCTGTTCAATCGTTCGCTTCATTTTGCGCTTGCACCGAGTCAGTCGACAAGGGTCCGCTAAAAACACGATCTAGCCTGGACAAACGCTCTCAGACGACTGGCGCTTGGTGCTTCTTGTAGGTCACATCCCCAACCACTGAGAATGCACGGTACGATCACGCTCCGACATACAGTCACGTCAGGAAAAAATTGTTCCCGATACATTTTATACAAACCCTGTATATCTGAATATTATCGACATTTTATATCTCGTCACGAAACGCAGAATTCTTGATTTTAATTTGAAAAAAAGTTTATTATGAAAGTCATAATCAAGGTTGAAAGAGACGTAGCACTTTCTGCCTCGCACGCGTGCTGGTATTCCAAAAATTGGCGAGCCCTCTGAATGGTTAACCAAAAATGTTTGTGACAGTAAATAATTGTAATTCAATTATTGAACTATAGATTGCTTCAGACGTTTGTAAAAAAGGTATCTAAATCCAGAAAAATATACTAGATTGGATACTAATGATCGGGCCAGAAATTGTAGCTCTTCACTAGGCTAGGAACATTAGTTCTGAATGTTCCCCGCATTATTGTGGATTTGAATGTCTTTACTTAGGTATTTATTATTTTTCATGTAAGTCATTTATTATAGTCGTTTCCGGTTATGTGAAATGCTATACTTATTTACCCTAAACTGGTAACCAATTTTCTTTAGTATTGTGCATTAAAAAGTCTAAATGTACATTATTTATTGCACATCAGCTCAATTGAAAACTCCAAAAATATGTCATTGAATTCATGTTTTATGATTTTTTTTCTTTTATCATTTCTAAACTTAAATTATAATGAAAAGAACGCTTAAAATACAGGCATTTAATACATGATGGCTTTCAATACGTTAATCGAAATTCTGAAAATAATTTATCTCCAAAAATGTAAGGAAATTCCTAGTATTAAGTCAAAACGTTTGATGCTAGTATTATTAAAATTCATAATTTTAGAGCTAAACTTTCAGATACAGAATTCTTCAAGTTAATCTCAACAGAGAAATATGAATCGATACTTCATTCACATTATTTCAAAGGAATTCTATTTTAATAGCTCCTATTTTGCATGAACGTACTGCATTTTAAAAGCTAAAAGATAATGAATTTTAAAGCATAGAGTTAAAGTATAAATGCTTTGAAACAGGTTTCGTCTGAGAAAAAAAATATTTTTAGCTAAATTAGAAAACAATGCCATGTATTTTCAAAGAATTCATGTGATTTGATTCAGTAAATTTCTCCTCAAGAATGTCTTAAATTTAAAAAGTAGCCAAGGATAGTTTTTATTCTAATGCTATTTATATTCCTATTAAACACCTGCATATTTCTTTCTTTCTTATACTTATTATTTATTGCGATAATTTGCTGCCACTGGAGGTTACAAAAAAATTGTAATGCCTGTTTCTCATTTTAAGCATTTACTGAGACATTTTGTTTGTGTTTGTTCCTAATCTTTTTTATGTTTTTAGTAACATTTTTAGTTACTGACACATATCTTTTCCTTTGAAGGAATTACTTCTTTCAGGATTCGATTGATTTAATTAAGGATATTTCTCTTTCGGTGGTGCTCGTATCCATAATTGCATCACGGAGCCATTATTAGAGTGACAGTGATACCAAGCTTTTGGATAAAAAGAAAATTAGTGTGGCATATAAGATGTTTTATCATTTATTTTTATATGTACAAAATATGTCTGCCACATTTTAAAATTTTCATTAGAAATGGCGCAGGAATAGAAAAGAAATTTTTATGAATCTAAACATTACATAAACTGAAATCTTAAATAAGCATTATTTTTTAGGCTGTTTTGGCTTATGAGAATTAAAAACGTATCCTATTTAAAGTAGGAGCTTTTATATTATATTTAAATACATAAAAACTGACAAAATCCACAATAAGAATTTATAATCTTAGACCTTTTTACGATCTTTGAGTCCTTCACTGCCTTTATAATTGCGGAATACAGCATGAATCATCATATTTATGAACATATATCATAAAATTAGAATCACAAATGATTTGAAATGAAATATATTAAAATAATATTATAAAAGGATGAGTTTAATTCTATAAGTTAAATAATTACGCAAATTTTGTGAATAAAATGTAATTATGGGATAATTTCATGGGGCTATTTTATTTATTTGACATATTTTTCTCTAATAAGGGAATCAATGCTTCTTTTAAACCTCACAATAAACTCTATAAATAAAAGTTCACTAACTTATTTGTTTACTCATTAAGATTTAAGCTTAAAAGTTAATATTAAATCTGTATTAGAAAGATTTAACGGGGAAAAAATAAATTTTACACTTTTAATCTCATGGTTTTAAGATTTTAAGATATTTCTCTTATGTGATAAGAGAATCTTTGAAAGTTTAGTCGTCTTGTTAATATTTTATTTTCCGTGGATAAGCTTTTATTGGGCATTAAACCTTTTATCTGTGTTAAGGGCTACGTTACTGTATAAAAAATATACTTTTATTGACCTCGCATCGTAATGAAGACTTCATTATTTAATACAAATCTACTATCTACGAGATGGCAGCAAATATTTCCTGGACAGTTTTACTTTTATAATAATTAAAGAAGGTGAATGCGTTTATAACAAACTCGATCGCATAGTAGAGCATCTTCCTTTCATTGTGAAAATAGATTTTTTCTCTCACAGAATGCCCGTTGGGAGACTTTGGGAGATATATTCTTTTATATAAAACATCGATGTCATGTCTAAAACTCCAAGTAAACGTTCATTTTTTTCAGTGTTAAGGATAATAAATATGCCACTTAAATCTTATTACTTTACTAAGAGAATACGCTTCCTCGATCAAAAGTATTGGAGTGGTTTGAAAGGCTCATATGACAATAAAAATGTCAGGATGACACTCGAGTTAGGTGGGAAAGAACACTTCAAAATGCGAAAGATATAAAACATGAACGATCTCGAGATTTGAAAATGGTACCGAATATTGTGAGAACAGATCGATGTCAAACATTTCAACAGACTGCAGAAACTTTAGGTATTTTGTTTGGAAAATACCATACAATCCTAAGACAAGAGGGAATTCAATGTGCACAGAATTAGTCAAAACATTGTTCCCCGAAACATCCTTGACAAAGCTGACAAGGAACCTAGGCGTCTGTACGAAATTATTCGGTGGAAAAGGTGAACTATTTCTAGTTTCACCCTTAAACTAAACATCAGTTCTCAATTAGGATGGGTCCTAATCACCCTAAGAGAACAAACACCGAACGAACACCTCAAAGAGTTAAGTAGGAGGTTTTTTTGCTTCCAATTGGTAGTTCAGCGTAAAATAGGGTGGCATCACATTCATAGGCTTTTTTCAAAACACGAAATGTTTTATAGTATTCTTGATGGTCTGCAGATTGTAGGGTTCTTTTATTTAATGGCTTGCTTCAGAAGCTGCCTTTTATTTCGAGAAGTAAAAGTCAACGAACAATTTCCAGATGACGAATGGACTGGAGTTTGTACAGATGGGTCTCGGGTTAAGACAGAGCGGGAGCTAGTGTCTACAGTACACTATTTTCCTAGAGTGCCCGTGTCGACCGATATTGGTCCAATTATGATACCGAGATCTTCGAAATTCATTTAGCTCTAGAAAACTTAAAAACCAAAATGAATATGTTATTTTTGTTGATTGTATATCTGTCATCCAAGCCGTCATGGGAAAATCACTGCTCTGAGACTATGGTCTTACCTGAAATCAAGCAAAACCTGAACCTTTATAGAGGTATGAAGAAAAATTATTGTCTTTCAGTGGATTCCATCGCATGTCGGTATTGAAAGAAATGAACAGAAGATTTACTTGCAAAAACAAAACCCGCATTCAGAACGATATTATACCGGTGACACCATATACACTCAAAAGACACGTTTTTGAAAAATTTAGAGTAACACCGATATGATGGGGAAATTGAAAGGTAAAACCTGTGAGAACATTTCAAGACTATTGGAAATCGTATAGCCACAAACCCCGCAAGGAGGCAGTAGCAAATTTCAGGCTACAGACTCGACATGACTGCTTGGCAAAACATCTGTTCAAAATCAGTATATTTCTTACCAACGTTTGCCTGATCTGCAGGGCAGGTGTTATGAAGTCGGATCACCTTCTAACTTGCCATGGACTTAACAGAATCTCCCAGAGAAACGGAGACAGCAGCAAATTGTATTGGGATGCAAGGACCAGTATGAACTCTCTTTGTGACTGAAATTTTTAATTGTGTATATTTTCTAGTTTGTGTCTAGTTTATATTGTTGTTTTGTTTTGATTCCTGATCCTTTGTAATGTTGTGGGCTGTCTGAACTGTACGGATTAATTTCCGGAATAAAGCCATTTGTAACAATATAAAGTAAAAGTTGTAGGGCGTCTAACCTCGTTTTCTCTCTATTAGTTTTAAATACAAATATAATCATATTCGTAACGATGACACATTAGTAAAACCATCTAACATTGTGACAAATATACATGTCTACTGCGAGACGCATGCTGCTAACAATCGTGTCTCAGGAAGAGTCTGTTAATATGATACTGACATTATGAGTCCACACCAGCAGGTGTTACAATCAGCAAGGAGGACTTTGTGCGGGTTTAGTAGCGTTTAAGAGACGCAGTGCACGTTACGAGCTCAGAAAACTTCGAAGATAAAGACTGGGTACTCGAAAACAGTAATGATCTCTTACACCATTCTATTTTTAAATCTCTGTAAAACAAGCACTGTGTTATCTATATTACCCCAGATCTTTCCGATTTCAATTTTTCCCCGAAATTAGGAATAAATTCTTAAAGGAACATCTACTCAATAAAAATACACTACAAAGAGCAACGAATGATGTCATAGATATGGCTCCAGATATGTTGTAAACGTTTTCACATGCACTAGTACAACGGAGAAAAAATAACAATTTAAAGATGGATATATTTAAAATATTTTAATATACCAAAAATTGGCAGAGTGCTGGAGAAAAAAATAAGCAAAGTATCTTACCCTTTCATATATTAAGCAAAATGTCTTACCCTTTCATATAGACAAAACTTATACAACTTCTTACTGAGATTTAAATGGTTTATACCCCTTATACACATAATTAACGTCTACTGTATAATTATTTACCCGTTATAGGACTTCATTAATTCCTTACTTGACAATCTGTATTGCCTCATAAAGTTGTAATAAGTATAAACCTGTAGAGAATGCAGTTCATTAAAATGCAAATTCATTAGTGTCAAAAATTTGACTCATAATTTTTGCAGAGGTGAAGTAATTCCGATGGGTGCCTATGCACTATACAGAAAAAGTAAGCGTTTGTCCAGATCGTGTGTTAAGGGAGCAACTCTGAGAGAGCTTGTATTTACCGTATATATTAAAAGATTGCGGGTGATAATATACGTTTTTATGGATTTAGATAATTAGTTACTTGGTCTCTTTAAAATGGATTATTTTATATCTCCATATTTAACCGTTTCACTCTGCCGTTGCAAGTAGAAACACAAAGTAATTTACTATAGTTTTATACTTTTCCTTTAATTTTTCAGTTTTGCGTTTTTGCTAAATTAAGAATGAATAGATTATATATAAAAAATTTAGAGCGAGAAAACATGAATCACAGGAATATCGAAATACAGCTATTTTTTCCAGATCTTTTAAAAACAGAAATACTAAATGGGTGCATGTATTTCAAAGTATTTAATTAAATTGAGGTATGTTAAATGCATGTTATAAAAATGTACTTTTAAACAAAATTACAAAACTAGACTATTTACTCACAAGATCTATCTTGCCAAAGCATATTTTTAGCAGAAATTTTACGATTTTGAATTACTGTTTATTTGAATCTATATAGAATTTCACAGTTTAAAAGCTTTTTACATCTAAAGTAATAATTGAAAAATCAGTATTTTATTATATTTAACTTTTTCCCCTTGAAGCATATATTATGTCGCTTTTTATTTCACGTTATTACAGTAGAATCCTTAATATTCTAAAGAATTAAGAGTTAATTAATTTTTTAGTTATTATGTTACACCGACGCATATACGTCATATGAAGAAAACAAAACCCGAAAAATGAAAAATTGTATTTAAAATATTTATTGAATATAAATAAATTAATCTATATAGAAGCCACTTTATGTAATGTTTAGAGTGTCTAAGGGAAAAATTTTCAAGACAACCATTTCAGCAACAGTCTGCGACATAAATTGCATAGTCGTTAAAGCTTACATTATTTACGTGTGTTAAAATAATAGATTATTATACAGTTTCAGCCAGGTTTGATGAAGATTAATTTCAAGCATAAATTATGAAAGCTCAAAAAGTGCCTTGCATTTGATATTTATGAGTCATGCATGTAAATGACACGGAAAAATTAATTGTTTTAATAATCAATGAATTTTATTTTCGCACTTTGTTTGAACAGATTTCTGTTTTCTCTTCACACACTTTTAACAGAAAGGATATAAATTGTGAAACGATGTCACATATCTGCAAAGGGTTGACCAAAAAGTTTTTTGAGATATGCAAAATAAAGCGTTCCTCAATATTTAAAATATGCGGAAACACGCTTGTAAAAGGCGAAATGTATATTTTATATGCTAGCATTGATAACTAATACAACAATATAATTTATCAAAGGAAACTTTTTTTAGAAACTATGTAATTGCTCGAGAAGTAATTGTTTTGGTATCATACCCTGTAGAAGATCATATAAGACAATTTTACGTTTTTGTCGTAAAAAATACAGAACATTACACGTGTATATTTAAGAAATACATTTTTTATTTTTGAATCGAAAATCATGACACGGAAGTTATTATATAGATGATATCAAATTTTAAAATCTATATATAAGCATCTTGAATTCCTCATTGAATCTGACATATGTCATACTACCTATTGTCTACTGATTTGCTGTTTGACATTAAGAACATTAGATGTCGTAGTTTTTCTAAATTCAGTCTGGATATTTCCTCAATGGCTGTCCAAAAATATCAAGACCAATACTAATTCTTTTATAGATAACTTAAATTTAACTAGGCACTAAAAGATTAAAAATTCTTTAACAGACAGAAAAGGTTCATTTGAATATACAAATAGAAAGTCTTAAAAACGTGTTTTTAAAAGCTGTAAATTTGAAGTTGTTAGTAAAGAAAATTAATGTGAAGATTACTGCTTCTTCTCAGAGTTCAGTGTCCTTTGTAATTTGGATCTCACGTTGGAGAATTTAATTCACATAAATAGCATGGCGTCCTAGGATACTTAGTTAAAAAAATTGTTTAAAAATTTTGAGAATTGAAATTTGCATTAATATGCCATTGGAAAGAGCTCATTTCTATAAATATGAATTTTTGCAAAATATATTGAACAAGAAAATTCCATCTAGAAATATTTTCACCAAAACCTGCTAATTCAAACTGAGATCATGAAATAATTTCATGCAAGTTTCGATCATTCTTGACGATAAATCCTATTGGTATTTTTTAAGCTCAGAATGAGTGTTTACCTCTATAACTATCTTTGTTGTTTAAATTTGGAAAATGCACAGTCCTATTAATTTTATAAAAAAATGTGGATTTTAAATCTCTAAAACTATTTTAAAATCTTGAAGTAAGCCAGTAAGCATTTTAATACAGCCAAAAGCAATTTTATAAAAAATTATTTAAAATATTTTATTAAAAGTCCCAGATACTCAAAATATTTTCTCTGTACCTCAAGATTCCTTTGAATAAATTTTGGGAAACACTGATTTAATCACTTTTATGAACATGGTAAATATTTGAATTGAAAAGAAAAGGATATCATAATTTAAATATTGATTTTATCCTTATCTTCCATCTATAACAATATTTCACTAAAATTTTCTTTTGCTTTATATATTTTAAAGCTTTTTTTTTACTCTTTTGAAGAAATTTTAGAACTTATAAACTACAGTGCATATGAGTTAAATACTTTGCTCTAATAATGAAGTAGTTAAATTATCGAATACTTGCAATATTCATTCGTAAAGTTTTTAGTCCAAAGAAAAGAAAGGTTAAGCTGTATTTTATATGGACATTGAAATTCCAAAATTAAAATAGTAGTACATGACATCTTATTCAAATTTTAAATAAATGAAAATAATGGAAAACTTTTTGAAAGACTGAGAAAGCGGTATTCGGGTAAATTTACATTTTGAGTTTAAAATTTAAACAACATAATTTAATCAACAATTTAGCACCTACTTTATGAAATTTAATACTTTCAGTTGGTTCTAAAGGTCTTTTAAAACACAGCAATATCCAAATTGACCATCAAGGGCACTAATAATTGAAACAACAAGGAGAGGGTCTGGGGAAACTGTAACGTATTATTTGCACTGTTATTAATACGACTGTTGTTGTTGCTTATGCCCCTTGACCGACATGTAACATCAGGTCAAGTCCCGAAGGATATGGGATGAAGGTGCGGCTCCGGTTTCGAATACGGCTGAAACACAGACGCCAAATATTCCGTAGATCGAAGGTAGAATATACTTCTGTTGTTCGAAACCTTGGTGGTGGATTCTCTTTTCATAAAATTCAGTGGAATGGAAGCATTTGATGGGAGTATGGTGGTAGAGGATAGAACAATGAAAAAAAAATTTCAGATAGTCTCTTCTAACGAAACTACCACAGGTTATTAACGTAGATTACTTATCGTTGCTTATTGTCTCTTTTGTATATATACTATATATATATATATATATATATATATATATATATATATATATATATGTATACGTTATTTATATATGTATCTATTTATATGTACGTATATATATATATATATATATATATATATATATATATATATATGTGTGTGTGTGTGAAATTTAGACGCATTTTGGTACCTTTCTGTTCAACTGTTTACTGCTTGCCCAAGCGATACAGACTGGGTTTGGCACGCTGACAAAATTATAACTCGCGAATCAGGAAATATGGAATTTTGCATTCCGGAGGATCGTTATGGAGGAACTCAATCCTTCATTAAAACAGGGAAAATTTAACTACCATGAAAATTATTTTTATATGAAAGATACGTAAAGAAAATGTATGCCGATGTTATACAAAAACTTAACTCTTTCGATTGGATTGAAAATCCTAGTCACTTGTATATTCCCTGGCTATGTGCCGTTTTTAAGTCATGAAACGTAAATCCGCGAAAATTTTCTTTAAAAAAGATAGAATTATGTCCATTAAAAGATGCTCTCTTATACACTTACTAAACAGCTATTGTTAAATTCAAATATTTTGCTATGCATTTAATTTTTTACAGATATTACAAAGTTACTATTCAGGATTTCCAGATAAACTTAATATCTGCAAATTTTCAGTTTTGAGTATGTAAATGAAGGAAGATTTCAGCTAAATTTCCACATTGAATAAATAATAAATATTTTATGAAGGAAACTAAAACTATTTAATATATAAATAATACAACTGTCGTGTCTGCCGGGTCACCCCTTTTTGTCTTGTCCCTCTACTCTCTTCTCAAGGAGGCAGGGGGGTAGGGCAATGACCCCGGCTCGATAAGGGATTCGAGATTGTTGACGGTGCCCCGTGCAGAAGGCAGAGGGTCGTCAGATACTGTGGTGACCCACGCGAGAGAAGGCGTGTGGCGTTTGGTTTTCTGTTGTTGGCTCTTGAGAGAGTCGAGCAGACGAATAAAGTGCGTGGATGTATTGAGACTCCGAAGACGCAATAGGCCTTGTTAGATAGCAGTCAGAATCTAGATGACTGACCTGGTTAGCTATTTGTATATAGTGCTGTAAAATAAGTTTGTAGATAAATTAGTGTTGTGTTTGTGCTTGCGAAAGAAAATAAAACTTTGAATATTCACTGGTATGGTACTGAACTTTATGCTGTGAAAATTTACTTGTGTACCATTGCATACGTCGAATTACGAAACGAACCAAAGTGAACCCATGGAAGTGAAGAGGGTTTGATACTATTTAAATATAGAAAAACGATGCGCCATGTTCATTGTAAATGGATTAATTTTTATGGCAAATATATTCAAACTCTCATAGACCAGAAAGACAAATAAATGTCTGGCACGAAACATAAAAGTTAGCCTTTCGCTAATGAATGCTGTAATTAATGCGTCTTCCAAGGGAATTTGTACTTCGAATTACCTAATTGATTACCATTGATATAAACCTCGAGATTCTGTTAACGTGATTACCTTTTTTATATGTTAATTGTTTTAGCTAAGGATCCTGAACACAACATAATTGCCAATCTTAAAGCATTTTTTCTTAGTTCCTAATAGTAGTACATACGACTAAAAATTGTGATTGGAAAAGATGTTGAAATTTCATTATATAAAATCATTTAAAAAATTTTGTTTCAGAATTTTTTCTAATAATTTTCGTAAAGAAGAAAAAAAAATGAAACATTGCTTGATTATGAGAAAAATCTATTTATTATTCTTAATAAAGAAAATATACCCATGATTTCAATTTCAGCAAATTTTTAGCTGAAAGCGTATATCTGAGAATGAGTCGCTTCAAAAAAATTTCATTTTATAGTTTATACAAATTTTGTTCATAATATGCATGCTCGCACATAAACAGATAAGTGGAAAAGTATTTAGAACCACTTCGTTTATTACAAATCTCTTTTAAACTGTCTTAACCATTGAGATTTGATTAGAAAAACTTGGATAACATTCCAAAAATGCTAGAGCACTTCCAAATCGTTGCCCTTTCTGTTGGTTTAGTCAATAGACGAGACGATCTCGCCTATTGTAGCACGTCTGTTTTGAAGAATGAGTTCATTCACGCGCGCAACGTTCTCATCTGTCGTAGAAATTGAAGAAACTTATTGCGATATCTGTACGGCCATTCACGAATGATAGATAACACTTGGCGATAGCTTGGAGCCTTGTTGCGTTATCACCGTACACTTCATGCAACTGCCGATAAATGTCAGTTCAGTCACAACCTTCTCCCACAGGAAGCGGATTAATGCACGCACTTGAAATTTGGACGCAACTAGCAGCTGCCGACACATTCACGTCTGATTAGCAAGCGAACTAAAACTGTCATGTCGAAGCCGCTACTGCACCTGCCATAGCACCTGATGCTTTGTGTTGACACCAAATTTCAACGAAAAGTCTCTTTTACCGAGAATTATACGGAATTTTATATATATATATATATATATATATATATATATATATATATATATATATATATATATATACATATATGTATATATATATATATACACACACACACATAAATATATATACAGGGTGTCCCAAAACGACCGCAAAAACTCTGCACAGCTAGATTCCTCGTTGGGAGTACATAAAAACTGCCCAAAGAAGCGTTCCTGTACGATCCATAGTTTACGAGAAAAATACGAAAAACAAAGTATGACGTCACTGCCGGTGCAAGAAAGAAACACTTTATTGAACATATCAACAGCATGAACAATTTAAAGTAGATGTTCAAAGTGTCCGCCGTGCATGTCGAGGCAGGGTTGAGCACGTCGTGGAATGGACGTGCACACGTCCATTCCAAGCTGCAACGTGTCATCACACGTTGCAGCATCGCGGGGTCCAGCCTACGGATGACGTTGACATCGGGAGGACGGCGGGACGGATATCGAAGGGCATACTCCCTAGCAGTTCGTAAGACATTTCCATTACATCGGCCGTACATCAAGTACATGTCGCAGTAGTCACGAACGGAGTACATGGCCACCATACGAAGACTACCGGTAGCTGCAAGATGCAACTTTTTAAATACCAGTTCAACGGCGGCTTAACGTTATTCCATGGCTCACGCGTATGCATGACGCGATATGCGCGGCGAACGTTTTAAACATTACTGTCTGGAAAGATATGCAAATATTGTTGTTGATATGTCCAATAAAGTGTTTTTTCTTGCACCGGCAGTGACGTCATACTTTGTTTTTCGTATTTTTCTCGTAAACTATGGATCGTACAGAAACGCTTCTTTGGGCAGTTTTTATGTACTCCCAACGAGGAATCTAGCTGTGCAGAGTTTATGCGGTCGTTTTGGGACACCCTGTATATATATATATATATATATATATATATATATATATATATATATATATATATATATATATATATATATATATATATATATATATATATAATACTTCGGATGACAGTGCTTCCTACGTTGTGGCAGTTTTACGGGTTGATCCCATGTTACTTCTAGGACAACAACGCTAGCTGTAATGTTGCTAGGTCCACCATGGATTGGTATGGTGACAATAGATTGGTATGGTTAACCTAATGGACTGGCCTGCAGATTCCAGATCTGAACCCTATCGAGAACCTCTTGGACGAGTTGGATTGTCGAATTAAGAGGTTCATCAATCGTCCAAAATCGGTGAAGGAACTTACATGTCATCTCCGAGCCAAGTGGAAGAAAATACCACTAGCCGTCATACAAGAACTTATGGAAAATTTGCCCCGGAGGGTTGAGGCTGTAATTGTCTCTCGGGAAGGCTCTACCAAATATTGAATATGAATAAGTTTTGTTTTTCTTTTTAATCACACATGTCCAAATACTTATTGGTAGATAGTATATATATATATATATGCAGTGGAATCTCGATCGATCGTTTTCGGATCCATCGTTTTTCCATATGTACCGTTCATTTTATCCAGTCCCAACGGTCATATTGCTTTGTTATGTTTCCGCATCTATCGTTATCAATCAAATATCGTTCATTTCAATCGGTCCCTTGAAAAACGATAGATCGAGATTCCACATATATATATTCCATATATATATATATATATATATATATATATATATATATATATATATATATATATATATATATATATATATATATATATATATATATATATATATATACAGTGCCACTGAATTAGGAAGAAGATGCCACTGAATTAGGCAGAAGTGCCACTGAATTAGGGATACCTACCTACTAACGAGTTGGGCCTCCTCTGGCCTTGATAACGGCTGCCACACGACGAGGCATAGATTCAACAAGTGTCTGGAAACGTTCCACGGGAATGGCTTCCCAAATATTGGCTAAAGCTTTCCATAATTCAGTAAGGTTCTTTGGTGCTGTGTGATGGTCTTTCACGCCTTGTTCCAAAACATCCCAAAGATGCTCAATAGGATTTAAGTCTGGGCTTCTAGGTGGCCAATTCATGACAGAGAAGTCAGAGGAATGCTCATCCAACCAGCCAGTAGCCAACCGGGACTTGTGAGAGGTACAGTTGTCTTGCTGGAAAACTCCATTACCGTGCGGATAACAGAACAGCATAAACGGATGGAGGTGATCACTCAGCAACTCTACGTACCGAATTGCATTGAGGGAGGTTAGTACATGCACAAAAGATCCCAAACTGTGCCACGAAAAAACACCACAGACCATGATTGAGCCACCATGCCCTTGTACAGTTTCAGCCAGGCATGCAGGATCCATGGCTTCATGAGCCTGACGCCATATTCTCAGCCTCCCGTCGGTGTTAAGTAGTCGGAATCGAGACTCATCACTCCATGCTACTCGTTTCCAGTCCTCTACACTCCAGTCTCTGTGCTCTCTTGCCCAGGCAAGACGTGCAGCCCGATGGCGAGTATAGAGCAATGGTACTCTCGTAGGTCGACGGCTCCCGAAACCCATACGTTGAAGCGAGCGTTGCACAGTCCGTTTACTGACTGTACGACTGGCACCGTCATTAAACTGGGTGGTAATTTCAGCTAATGTTTGGCTTCGCTGGCTACGTACAATACGCCTGAGCCGTCTCTCACCACGCACTGTCAAGGTTAATTGTCCTTTGCAGTTTGCCCGATTGCTAGTTTTATTCCCCCATCCATGTATTCTTGGTATACTCTTGACATTGTCGACCTTGAAAATCCTAGCTGTCTGACGATTTCGGAAATTGAACGGCCCATGCGTCGTGCACCTACGATTTGTCCGCGATCGAAGGCGTCTAAATCAGGCAGTTTACCCATACTGGCAATTTCAACAACTAATTCAGAACAACCACAGTACGCGCTATATATGCAGTTACCACAGCGCCCTCACTTGCGCATACATGATGCGCAGCGCTACACAGTTTGCATAGGCTTTGCTATCCCTAATTCAAAGGCACTTCAGTGTATATATGTATGTATGGAGGGGAAGAATTTTAGTCCCTTGAATATAACACTTGGGGAGGTAGAGACATTAGCAGTTTCAAAATCAAAAGTATAAAAATTACTTTGACAGCCTAACCTTTGCAGTGCAAAATAAAATGAGATTAGAGGTGGTGTTACAATAGCGAAATTAAATAACAAGGCCTATGCATACAGTTTTAGTTAAATGCTAAATAAACTCAAGTAGAATGATAGCTAAATTCAATGTTCTAATTTTTTTTCTAAAATTTCTACTTGAAACAATTAAAGGAATATTTAAGTCAGTCTTTTTTTAACGTAGAATATATATTTTTGTAAAGTTTAGAGGCATTTTAGACAGAGCACATAAAATAAGGATGCTCATACTATGAAAGAGAACATAAAAATGTAATTAAATGAATATATATTATATATTATATATATATATATATATATATACTCTATTCATCTCTCTTTTTCATCAAATTTGTGCCAAAATTGCAATTAAAATAGAAAAAATTTAAATGGGGAAAATACATCACCGAAAATACTATGTAAATGTTCTAAAATTAATAATAATTGTAATTCTAGAGTATCTAGTTGTGCTTGAGAAACGTTGTTTCATTGAAATTAATAATTTCTTAAGCTATAAACCATTATAAACATATTTTTCACTAAAAGAATTCATAATTGATAAAGATTATTGCTAAAATTGTCGAAAAAAACTGTAAGATTCTAATATAATTTTTTTAAACACCTTTAGGAGATACATAAGATTTGTTAATCAAATTTATATTTTAGTGGCTTATATTTTATTAACGTAGGCCTTTCCCGGTTTTTTAAGCAATCTGAAATTTTTTTGCCACTTGTTCCCTCATTCTTCACGTGAACGAGAATACAATCTACAACCCAAAGAATATTTAAAACACTTCATTTTCATTACGCTTTAATTCATTAACACAGTTGACAGTAATAGATACCTATACCTAAACGTAATATTATTAGATGCCTCGTGTGCATATATAATTAAGAAAAAAATTTCTGAAACCTGAGAGCACAAAAAAAAAGTTTATCTAACAAAATCTTTTCGATAATGAAACTATGATGAAAGTATACAGTGGAAACAAATATTTGTATAACCTTAACACAAAAAAGAAAAAAATTCTATAATCAAGCGTCTATTGTATTCTACATGTCAGCCCTTGGCACATGATAAGGTAACACATAGTCAAAAGAAGTTATGTTTTGCGTGATAATTAAGAGTAAAATAAACCTTTAAAGCAGATCGTATAAAATGCGTGTTTGTGCACGTGTGTGTACATGTGTGTACGTGTGTGGTTATATATTTAATTTGTTCTTTCTATTAAAATTTGTCCTCTCAACTGCTTTTTTTCAACTCTATATTTTGAAAATATCTGGGGTTTTTTTTCATACGAGTTTCATTCTTTCAATTTTACTACTCCTCACTTGATCATCCTTTCAACTTTGAGCTCGCAAGCAGTGTAGTTTAAATAACTCTAAATGCAATAGAAGTGTTTTTAACTTAGGATTACATTCCTCCCTAACGGTCCTGCGGAAAGGAAAATTTCCGACTCTAAAACCGTCTGTCATCGCGAGTTATTATTTTGGCAGCTCGCCAAACCCAGTCTATCGTTTTGACAAGTTAAACAGAAAAGTACTAAGATAGTCAAAATTTCGACATACATATACGTATATATATACATACGTACATATATATAGATACATATATGCATACAAAAGAGGTAAGCAACGATAAGTAATTCTACGTTAATAACCCGTGGTAGTTTCGCTAGAAGAGACTACCTGAATATTTTTCTTCTTCTTTGTTGTATATATGTGCGTAAGTATGCTTCACCGAGTCGCATATTTTGAATGCATTTCACCAAATTAAAATTTCTTTGTTTCGACGTAGAATCTTGTCTCTCAGTGTGCCTCTGTGAAATGGAGAAAATGCCAAACTCGACAGACCATACTTTTTATCCCCAGTTTTCAAATGATGCACCGACGATCCATTGACTTCCAGATGTATTGGTGGAGCGGTTCAGTACCAACAAGACATTTCCCCCATATTATCACTATCTTTAGAACACTTATAACACGTATATCGATTCTTCACAAGGCTAGGAGCACTGTTTTAGCCTCCAAGCGAGTAGCACTGAGCGAGTAGCACTGACTCCCAACAAGTTCTTTATACATTATGCTCATAATACCGACAAATGTAATTTATACGTCAAAATGTCAAGTTCTTTATATCAAATGCATTCTTAAACTAAACTTTAAATATGGTTAACGCTTAATATATCAACCATGAAAGCCAATATTATCTATTTATTCCAAGCACGCTGATATATGGGTCAACTAAAAAATATTAACTTCTCTAATTAGTTGCAACTGAATGCAATGTCTTTTTGACTGAGCAATATATCAAAGACTTCACCGCCCCCATTCCTACTAAATGTAATGGAGCTACCGTAACGCCATCGTAACAAGAAATCAGCGTCATCTTTTTATCGATTATAAACCTTTTAAAGAGATGCTTTGGTGGCATCAGTCAAATCGAATGAGATTTTAATTACAGCCTTCACTGATAATCAGCTCGTCTTGAACATCTGAAAGATGGTGCGTTTTCCCGATAGCATACTGGATTGTTAGCCCAAACTAGCTTTAAAAAAAGCGAAGTATCTAGACTCAATCCAAATTCAGGGGACGTGATTTATTTTTTTATCATAAAATAACAGGAAATATGTCTAGATACTTATGCTATATTTTACTCAACAAATTGAAGAAATGTTTATGCCAGTTTTTTAAGGACCATATAGTTAAAGAATGTACTTATGCTATCTTTTACATATCATCTAGTTATTTTTGACAAGAAATTGTGACTTAAATACAGAAACTATTTGACTCAATTGCCAAACGGAAAAATGACACTTTTTGCTCTTTTTTCGAAACTGATTTCATCTCTTAAATCTTTGATCACTGTCGTCGAAAAATTTAATATACAGATTCAGTCTGTATATGTGTGCTTGAGAGTTTAAAAGAACAATTGGAATTACTTAAAATTTTTCATCCACTTACATAAATTGATAAGTAAAACATTCAGCTTTAAATTGTTGCCATACATGTAATACGTTAAACTTACAATACATTAAGTTTGCTAGTCTTGTGTACAAATGTTAGCAATGATAACTTGAAATGTACTCTATGTTATCATTGAAAGCAATTTAACACAGATATATTGCTCAGTATATAGACTATATTTTGAAAACCTAGAGAGGAATATGACTGTAAAAAATTGCTTTCTAAAAAATAAATGCACATTCAGGCTTTTAAAAGTATGAGTTTTTAGTAGTTTTTTTCGAAGATAAATGCTCTAAAACAGAAATATATATGTGTGTGTCTCTGTGTGTATATCTATATATAAACATTATATATTATGTATATACACTTGAGGGGCAAATCATTCCCTTCTATATCTATCCATTTTATAGTACATAAGGGAAATAATGAGAGATATGCAAGAAAATTTATCTGTATAAGATATTAAAACGGAAAAATATGACACAAAAAGCTAAGAGATTTGAGCTAATTATTATATATATATATATATATATATATATATATATATATATATATATATATATATATATATATATATATATATATATGCATAATAATGATAGAAAAACGGTAATAGAAAAACAAAACACCGAGCATAAAAGAAAGACTTATTAAAGTAACATACTTTTTATTTCTTCATTTACAATTGTTCAGACATCAGTTTTTTAAATTTATGTTTAACGAAATACGAATTTTAATTATGTTTAACGTCTGTGCCACACTTCATCAATCGTAGTGGCTGGAGAGCGGTAGTGACCCAGTGTCTCAGCAACCCATGACCAGATGTTTTCAGTGGGTGAGATATCTGGAGAACATGCTGGCCAAAGCAAGAGTCGAACACCCTCTGTAGGTCACCTGACATCCTCGAGGTAGGTCAGGACACGGCGAGCAACATACGGATTTGCGTTATCTTGTTCAAAGATGACGTCTCCGAGGCCTCGAAGATAGGACATAGCCATCGGCCTTAAGATCTCAGAAATGTAACACTGGCTGTTCAGATTACCGACGACGCGAACAAGAGGTGTTCGTGCCGTGTGCGAAGTGGCTACTCATACCATCACACCAGGTTCAGGGTCCGTATGACGATATCGAATGTGTTAAGCTTTCATTCTTATCTCACACCTTATCTTATGACGTCATAGCTTTGTATGACGTATGAATGTTATTTTCTTTTATGTTACTTTCTTTTCTGTCAGTGGCAACCCTGACTCTAACTTGTATTTAAGGAATGAAACATGCATTCGAGAGTGAGTCTAGTCTAGGCTGTCTAGTTGCACTAGTTTTTCATGCAACTCGATAGTATTCGAGTTCTAGATTAAATTAATTTAATTTTGTAAGTTAATAAACTTAATTTTTGCTTTTAAGCCCGTGTCCTTATTTTTACACTGAAACCTTGCTAAAGTCTTCGTCTTATTAAGGGATGGAGACTATCATGGCTATGGGCTTTTAGCAAATAGTGATGGACACAGGTGTTAGACAGTTTTATTTTTAATATACTTTTATCAGTACGTTTTTCACACGAAGAGGGACTAATGAATACAGTGATGGTGGGCCTGCCATTAGAAGCAATCATTGAACAGCTTACCGGTGACAACTATTCGTCATGTTGTGAAGATGCTGAAGTACTACTGATGGACCGTAATGCATGGAATATAATTACCGGCACAGAGATCGAACCAGCTAAAGACGCAGACCCGAAGGAGAGACGAGACTACTCTACAAGAAAGGCGAAAGCGTCCACTACGATATACACTGAAGTGCCACTGAATTAGGGATACCTACCTAGTAACGAGTTGGGCCTCCTCTGGCCTTGATAACGGCTGCCACACGACGAGGCATAGATTCAACAAGTGTCTAGAAACGTTCCACTGGAATGGCTTGCCAAATATTGGCTAAAGCTGTCCATAATTCAGTAAGGTTCTTTAGTGCTGTGTGATGGCCTTTCACGCCTTGTTCCGAAACATCCCAAAGATGCTCAATAGGATTTAAGTCTGGGCTTCTAGGTGGCCAATTCATGACAGAGAAGTCAGAGGAATGCTCATCCAACCAGCCAGTAGCCAACCGGGACTTGTGAGAGGTACAGTTGTCTTGCTGGAAAACTCCATTACCGTGCGGATAACAGAACAGCATAAACGGATGGAGGTGATCACCCAGCAACTCTACACACCGAATTGCATTGAGGGGGGTTGGTACACGCACCAAAGATCCCAAACTGTGCCACAAAAATACACCCCAGACCATGATTGAGCCACCATTCCCTTGTACAGTTCCAGCCAGGCATGCAGGATCCATGGCTTCATGAGCCTGACGCCATATTCTCAGCCTCCCGTCGGCGTTAAGTAGTCGGAATCGAGACTCATCACTCCATGCTACTCGTTTCCAGTCCTCTACACTCCAGTCTCTGTGCTCTCTTGCCCAGGCAAGACGTGCAGCCCGATGGAGAGTATAGAGCAATGGTACTCTCGTAGGTCGACGGCTCCCGAAACCCATACGGTGAAGCGAGCGTTGCACAGTCCGTTTACTGACTGTACGACTGGCATCGTCATTAAACTGGGTGGTAATTTGAGCTAATGTTTGGCTTCGCTGGCTACGTACAATACGCCTGAGCCGTCTCTCACCACGCACTGTCAAGGCAAATTGTCCTTTGCAGTTTGCCCGATCGCTAGTTTTTTTTTCACCATCCATGTAATCTTGGTATACTCTTGACACTGTCGACCTTGAAAATCCTAGCTGTCTGACGATTTCGGAAATTGAACGGCCCATGCGTCGCGCACCTACGATTTGTCCGCGATCGAAGGCGTCTAAATCAGGCAGTTTACCCATACTGGCAATTCCAACAACTAATTCAGAACAACCACAGTACGCGCTATATATGCAGTTACCACAGCGCCCTCACTTGCGCATACATGATGCGCAGCGCTACACAATTTACATAGGTTTTGCTATCCCTAATTCAGTGGCACTTCAGTGTATATATATATAGTGTCTTCTATATTATATGTATGATGTATATAATAATGAAATTTTATTCTTAGTCTTATCTCCTTACGTCACAGGGAAAAATGAAAACACATCTTTCAAACTTTACAAAAATCCAATGTCAGGCATGTTATAAAAGTATAAAGAAGAATACTTTATATTTATTTTTTATAAATCCCACACATTATAGTTTTGTTTATGTTTTTGTACACAGTTTTTAGTAACAAAAGATCTGATGAGTATAAAAGCCTATCATATATTATGTCAAACTTTCTAAAGAGTCTGGATGTTTACTCATTTAGAAGTATCAGGAATGGAACACAGAAGACATTGATATATGAGAAGTATCTTGATATATAAGCACTTTTGTTCGAAAGTCTCGAGGAGAATTGAAAAGAGTATTGTCTATTATTCCATAGTAAGTAAACAATATGTGTTTTTGTATAGTTTCTACGGGACGTGGTAGCATGACAAGACATATTTTAGTGAAAAATTATGAAGTGATTATAAAAACTAAATTTTGTAATGTTTGTAAAAAGTAATAAATTATTTTTTAACTTTTGCAATTTTGCGGAATTGCGGAATATTAAATAAAATTTATCTCAGCTTAATATGCAGCATGTTAAAACGGGGCAAAAAACTTAATTCTTTAGGAAAGTATACCCAAAATTGGAATCCACATATCTCTAAAGATCAAACAATGTCTTATCTTGTCAAAGGATCTTTCATAAATTAAAATCAGTTCATATTGCATTATGTAAATATTTTTACCTCACTTGTAACCTTATTTAGATGCGAACAAAATGTTTTCCATTCACTCTAAATGTACCGATAACGCATTGAATATATCCCCTTCATTGCCTATATAAAACTGATAAAGCATTAAACTCTTCTATCGTTAGCGTTTGAATTATAGATTAATAATTATCTATAGTACTTCTACAGATAACGCTTTGCCGGAATAATAGATTGAAGCAAAAGTACCTTTCATTACGAAAAGTCTTTAAGATTGGTTTGGGTAACAGATAATTACACATTTAAATTTATATGTGTACAGTTTAAGAACCTTACTTTTACTTTTATGATAAACCAATAGTGAACGTAATTTTACGACGGATTTTATGCACACATTCTTTATTCATCCTGTCATTAAAGGATTTCAGCTTTAATTTTTTAAATGAAACTACTTTGACAATTTATCTTTAGTCATCTAAAACCAAAAATGAGGTTATAGTAGGCATTAGGTTATAATTGTTGGAAAAAAACATTAACAGACGCCCGCGCGCACACACACACACACGCACATATACATATATATATATATATATATATATATATATATATATATATATATATATATATATGTATATATACAGTAAAATCCCTCTCAGGGGGTTTACCTTCTATAGGTAAACACGGGCTTCACAACCCCGAGGTACCCTAGTGTCTTTTTCTCTCTCAGTGTCTTTTCTCTCTATATATACTATACTATACTATACTATAGAGATTTGAAAACGTCTCGGATATTAAATCAAATGTTACGCGTATTTTGCGAACGTTCAGTTCCAACGCCTATAAACAGTGTTTCGATGACTTGAAGAAACGTTGGAAAAATTGTGTAGAATCCTTTGGCGATTATTTCGAAGGAGATAAATTTATTTGAAGGTGAGTAATGTTTATCTTATTTATAAAAATTTGTCCGGTTACTTTATGGGCGCACCTTGTATATATATATATATATATATATATATATATATATATATATATAAGCGTGTGTATATATATGTGTATATATGTGTGTATATATGTATTTGTATATATGTTTATATACCGGGGGGTTATAATTAAACTTCCCCTATAAACAGCATCCTACAGCGCAAACAGGTGAACGGAATGCAACGAAATTTTGTACATGGGCAAAACATCGGGAAAAACACTTTCGGGAAAAACTTTTCGGGTTAAACGACCAAAACGGAATACAGAAACAATATTACTATATCGTAGCTGATCAGTTACGAAATCTGCTCAACGTGACCACCTTCATTCACCTGCAAAATTTCAAGTCGATGGGCAGTGTGTTCAACAGCAGATCGTAACTGATAAGTTACGATCTGCCGTTGAACACACTGTCCATCGACTTGAAATTTTGCAGGTCAATGAAGGTGGTCACGAGGAGCAGGTTTCCCTACATCGTCCTGAACACGATTAACAACTGCTCGTCTTGTGCAATTTCGTCCTAATCTGTTCTTGTTTCTGCAAACTGAACTGTTTTTGTTTCTCCTTTAAATTTGCTTAATGTGGGTCCATGACAAGGTGACCAGAAACTAGTCAATAACTGTTAGTATTGTTTCTGTATTCCGTTTTGGTCGTTTGTTGTGTTAAACGTCATGTTTTTCCCGAAAAGGCGCCCTCTGGTGGACATTTTTGAACTAAATATTTTTTTTGAAATTCGTGAGCGAATCTCGTGTATAGCCGATATACAAAATTTCGTTGCATTCCGTTCACCCGATTGCGCATTAGGATGCCGTTTATAGGGGAAGTTTAATTATAACCACCCGGTATATAGGTATGTATATATATTGTGATAACTTCAGACTCCGGGTAGCTAAAAATGTTCAGAGTCAGTCTACTACATTAAATTACAGTTAATTAAATTTTAGTCCGAAACTTTTTACACGATTTACAATGTTGATCTACCTCTAGACATAGAGGGAACTGGTCTTCGTAATAACCAAATAATTTCGATGATAAGATGCCGGCAAGTAATTTCACAACGGAACTAGAAGGTCGGTACACAGCCTCTAGAGCATACAGCTCTGAAAATAGAATAACTCCGTAAGGAGTTATAACTCAAGAGAAGCTTATAGAGCGGGCTGCTCTGAAATATGAAGATAACTTCTTGATGAAGTAACGAGATAACAGAAGCCTGTAGAGCAGGATGCTCTGAGATAGCTATACTTCAGGGGGAAGTATTAGTTGACGAGAAGCTTCGATCGGGCTGCTCTGAAAAATAAATTTCAGGATGAAGTCGGTCGCTCCAGGTCAACGTAGACGAAAGGTGCTCTCTGGATGAGTCTCGACCAAGTCTGTCCAAAAACTGGATTTCTTCTCCCGGCGTTGGCAAACGTGCTTCCGGTCACGTGACTGCAAATGTTTAGGTTGGCTGACACAATTTGTGACGTCGTGTCCGTTGGCTGTGATTCGCTTGACAACGAAGCCATGTGGTCGGCTCTTATAAATCAGCTGAACTCAAAATCATTAGTTCACGTCGAAATAGTCATTAGTTTACGTCTTCCCAGGGGCCGGCAGCTAGGAGCAACCCCATTCTCTGCTTCCGGACACCTTGACGCTGATCGATAGAACTGTTCGCAGGTCACCTGCTGTGGGGGGTCCGGCTGTCTGGGTGATTTATTCGAAAAGGTCGTAACGGATTCTTACAATATATATGTGTTTATATATATATGTGTATATATACATGGGTATACGTATGTATATATATGTATATATATATATGTATGTGTATATATATATATATATATATATATATATATGTATGTGTATATAGGTATGTGTATATATATATATATATATATATATATATATATATATATATACGACGTACGATCCAAAACTTCGGGGAATGCGGTAATCTATGACAACAAAAGCATGTATTTGAAGTGACAGCGTATGGAATTGATTCTACCAAACAATCCCTACGTGTTCAGGTTGGTTTCGCCCATATCAAGTGATTTAACCGCGCGCGTTACTGTTTTCTTCCGGAGATAGATATCTTTGTTCTGCGACGTAATGAATGTGGTTTTTAAACAACAGCGCTGCAACATTAAAATTTGTCAGAATTTTGTTAAAATACCTACGGAGAATTTAAAAGTGCTACGAAAGATGTACGGTGATTCTACCATGGTGATGAAACACGTGATGAAACGTGGTGTTATTTATTTGATATCCAATCAAAACGTGCTTCTTCAACATGGAAATCACCCTCTTCACCGCGATCAAAGAACTTCCGTCTGGATCGGAGCAAAGGGAAAGTCATAATAGAGGTATTTTTTTATTCTCAAGGAATTGTCATTCAGAATTTAATTCCGAAGGCAGAACTGTAAACAAGGAGCCTTATGTACACAATTTACGTCGTTTAACGAAATCCATTCGTCGTAAACTTCCGCAGATCTGGCGAAGTGGAGACTCGTACATGACTGCATGACAACACACCTACACATCGGTCCCAACTGGTCACACACTTTCTCGCCAAAACTCACATGAATGTGCTTCCACACCTTCCAAACTTTTTCAGTTTAGGACTTTTCCCCAACTTTTGGATCGTACTACGTATATACACTGCTGGCCACCCAAATTGCAACACCAAGAAAGACAAGAGATATCACAACAAAATTTATTTTGTAGATAACATGTTGACCAAGTATCAAATGATTAAATTTATAGACTTCTGTGAAGTGTGGTTCCTGCCAAAATCAGTAGCCAGAGTAGCCGCCATTGTTGGAGATCACCGCTGCCACACGTCTCGGCATTGATTCAAAGAGACTTTGGATGAGTTCTTGGGGTACAGCAGACTAAGCAGCTTCCACACGTTGCCAAAGTTGATCTGCTGTGGCAGCTGGGAATGGAATCTGGGTCAATCGTAGAGCAACCGTGGACCACATGTTTTCTATAGGCGAAAGATCCGGAGAGCAAGGCGGCCAGGGAAGCAATTCAATCTGGCGATTGGCGAAGAACCGTTGAACAATGCGTGCCACGTGTGGTCGCGCATTATCCTGTTGAAATATGGCTGTGGGCAAGCCCTGAAGGTAAGGAAGGACAACTGGCTCCAACACCTCGGAGAT